>MU279839.1:0-121382 GCA_022385655.1 Xylaria intraflava | reverse complement strand
TAGTGCTCACATCACCGGTAACATGCGCATACGGCTCAAAGTTGGCGAAGATGGGCTCCTTGATCAAAGCTCGTAGTTCGTTGCGGATGATACTGCTGTGTACTGGGGCTGGCTCGTCCTCCATCGTGATGGTCAAGCCTCGCGAACCGAGACTGGCTCGGACAGTCGGCTCCAGGAGTATACTGGCTAGCCGGCGGGGATACCTGATGGCGAGCTCCTTAACGAACGTATCCATGTTGTACACGGGTGCCTCGGCAGACGAAGAACGGCGCTGACGCCCGGCGGCGATGTTACGGAGCTGTCTCCACAACGTGAGAGTCTCGTGGACAATATCGCCATCGCCATCGCCATCACCAACACCAGCCTCGTCGTCAACACCTTCTCCTTCGCTGTGACTGCTACCATGGCTGACGTCGCCACCAGGCTGGGTCAACTGCGAGCTCGTGAAGATCGTGAACTCCGAAGTGGGAATAGCAGCAGTCTGGGCGTCGGGTCTGGGGTACTGGCCCGACGGAAAAGGTGGAAGGTCAAGCTCGTCTCCAGAGTCCATCGCAACGTACGGGTTATACCACACAAGGCAATACGTGACAGTGTGGATTAGGAGGCGCCAGTATGTTGCAGTATGCTGGATGCAGCGGTAGTATGTAGTCGAACACGACAGTATGCTGAAGCATGCGCCAGAGGCACGCAAAATCGGGAGGATGCGGCCGTGTACTGTAGTGTTCGACAGAATGCTGTAGCATGTGACCGGGCGCAACAAGATACTATAGCGAGCTGACGGATGCGTGAGAACACTCCAGAATGCGTGAGAATGCGTCAGCATGCCACGCTACGCGGTAGGAAGCGATAGACCGCTGTTTCTGAATAGGTCGGTGCCATAGGATATTCAACGTCTCCTGTCCCGTATGCCTGGCATCGTTTTCACCAAATCGTGGTCTCAGACCAGTTGTGTGGCCCCCCCCCCTTGAATCTTATTGGTTGAATTTTAGCGTAGTGGGTCCTTGGAATTCAGATGTACCTTTTGCCCCGCTTTTGCCCCACACAACTGGTCTGAGGTCTGAGATAACTGGACTGGAACCAGGCGCGGTCACTGATGCCCCCTTCATAACGGCGTGGCGTGGCGTAGGTACCAACTCGCCATCGATTGATGCGAACTCGGAAAGGAGTGAAACAACAACACAGAAAATCCAATTATCACATTACTGGCGGCAAGAAAGGTGACCGGATCATCATGCCGTGCCCGGAATCCACAGTTAGCTCAGAGAATACGCCATTCTGAAAGCCTACGAGTTGGAAACTGGAGAACTTGAAGCGTCAAGTCTGACTCTGCTCACAATTCAACAGCCGGCGGCACCACCAAGAGATCACCCCATACCAACCATATTATACCCATTCCTGTGTCAATCAAATAGGAACTCATGGTTGATGCGTGACCGATCGATCGATGGCCCGACCAATGGCGAGCGAGCGGCGGCAGTGACAGTTGAGGCTTCGCTTCTGCATACCCACGTTTTCACATTCGCCTTTCATTATCTTCCTTTTCTTCTTCGGAGCCACCCTTATTAGCCAATTGAATCCGTATCCAATTCCTCTCAGTCAGCTCAGTTTCCCCATGTGACCAGTGTGCGCGTGGGTAAGCAAGTCCCCCCGCCCGCTTACCTCTGCCTATACCTAGGTAGGTTGTTCATATCCGCTTCAGTATGTTGTCAGCCTATTAGCTTGGCCTCGTGGACCTAACAGTTAAATCGGTCATTGTTTCCCTAGTGTAAAAATTCGCCTATAACCGGACCTCTTCTCCAGCAAGTATTCGAGTTGAACACCCCGCGAGAGCAGATAGATGTTTCTATTCCTGAGTTTCCGGCGTCATAAACTCACAATCGTGCGAGACATGTTGCAATACTTAAGGATTCGTCACTCAGCCACATAGTCTTGGAAATGACATCAATGCCTTGATCACCAAGCCTACATATGTATAAAGTGCCATATATCACGGGCGCTATGATTCCCGCGCCAGCAAACAAAGTACAAGAGTTATGAAGCTCACAAGGCTCCCTACACCAGCGCTATTGGCTTCAGCAACATAGCTTATGTGAAGCAAAGCCGTCTTCGTTATGGAACTCAACGAGTCACCGTCCGCCGCTGGGCAGGCAGCGCATCCGAGTCAGTCGACATACATCGTTGAGCCTACAGTCAAACACTCATTTACGGTTATTTTACTTCATGGTCTCAGCTCAAACGGCGAGAAATTCGGCAAAGAGCTTCTCGAGACGGGGAAAACCTCTGCTGGCATGACGCTCCCTGATTTACTGCCCAGCGCCCGCTTTATCTTCCCGACGGCTAAACGGCGACGCTCTAGCGCCTTTGGCAGAAAGAAGCTTACACAGTGGTTTGATATTGCTCGTCTAGAGGATCCTTCCTACCGCAAGCAAACGCAGGTGCAAGGACTAGCAGAATCGGCAGCCGAGATCCGAGAGCTTATTCGTCAAGAAATAGAAGTGGCGGGAGTGCCACCGGCGAATATCATTCTTGGCGGACTAAGCCAGGGTTGCGCTATGTCGCTCTCCGTATTGCTGAGCCTTGAATACCCTCTCGGTGGTTGCTTTGGTATGAGTGGGTATCTGCCCTTTCAACAAGATATAGAAAATATAGTAAATAAAGCGGACACGTCGGACGAGGAGGATAATCCATTTGCGGCATCAGACGAAGAAAGCCAGCCTGAGGACCCCGCGCTGAGGGCTTTTAGCTTCGAAAGGGATCTTCTCTGCATCGACACTCCCTGGGACGCCACCGCATATCAAAATAAAATGGCGTCCTCGACTCCGATTTTCTTGGGTCATGGGGATGCGGACGAGAAGAAACCGTATGAACTGGGCGAAGCAGCTGCGAGGACCATGCGTGCCGCCGGGTACAATGTCGAGTGGAAGTTGTATCCTGGCTTGGGCCATTGGTATAGAATCCCTGATGAGATTGATGACATTGTTGACTTCATTCGCAACCGTGTAGGGTGGAAGATGACGACGCCTTGAAAGCGATTAAGCCGTGTCAAGTGATGCCTCGCAGTCCGACCCGAGTGGTGACCGGTCAAACTGATCATGAATATGACATCCGACCCTATATTTACGGCGCACTAGATACCCAAGCTAAGGGAAGGCAAATAAGCGTGTAATACCCGTAGGTGTAGCAATAAAGGGGTCTTAATGAAGCTGCGTAACGACTTGTTTTTTACGGGAAATACTGTTTTAATTTAGCAGTAGTTACTACGAACGTACTAGAAGCAGGGATCAAATCGAGAGATCAAGATGAATGGTGTTATCGGCTAGGCCCTTTCGTGAAGGCTTCATGGAAGAGGTGGTATGCATGGCGCTAGCAAAAGACTCCAATTCTCTCAGTGCCATATAAACAGTAATTGAACTCATTCCCAGCACGTACGACCATACCCACTAGAATATTCGGGATCCCGTCCGCTCTCCCATAGACAAGCTAGTGAGGGCTGAATTAGTAGTTGGGTCGGTGACGACCAGCGAATCCTCGGTGTTGTACGTTTTTAGTTTTTTTGGGTCCTTTTTTGACGGGGAATCCAACAATTGGCTCCCCAAGCTAGCCGCAACAGTTACCCTCTTTTTTTGGACTGGCTCACCTAGACGAGTGGTATATTTGCCGCAAATTCACGGTTAAGATAACCTAGCATACGGCGCTATAGTATCCTTTGACCTCTGTCAATGTAGGCAAGATCTGTAGATGCCCAACGGCAAACGGCCCAGACCATGGATTCCAGCGTCGTCGAGCACACACTTGACCTTCTGGTTGCATTCCCGAACGCCTATCTCGACGACCAAGACTTGGAAGGCTTGAATATCAAATGCACGGGTCTCAACCTCGATAGTGGCAAGCCAGCAGACGGTACCGAAAGATTCATCGTCCCGTTTTCAAAAGATCGAATCCGCATGATCCTCAAGCAGAAAAGTCCATGAGTTAAATATACGCTGCCTTCCAAAACGTGTCATTCGCCCCGGTTCGATGCTTTAAAAATTCTGTACGCTATAGCAGGATATCTCTGCTACGAACGAGATGTATCTTCCCTTATTGAAGAGACAGGTTGGGATACACAACCGCAAGTCTCGCCCACGCCGGCTTTCATAACACCAAGCTAACTGCCTCAAAGGATAGAGTGTGATGAGGGGGAGCTGCTCTCATGCCGCACGTTGCCACGTACGACGGGCCGAATTGGGAGGTGATATTAGTTCTGGAAGATGAACATACACCCCATATCTCATGTCTTGTAACCGACAACGATCAAATCGAAGATGATCAGTTGTCTGTTTCGAAGGTATACTGCATTCTGGAGACTACGAGGCATCGACTCCAGCTGGAGGAGTATCGTGGCCACATTATCCCCGTACCCCTTCCTCAAGTGTCTTCCCTAACGTGAACGCTAACTTCGGAAATGTTACGGTTATTTCCGCGTCGGAGAGAAAGATTCGGATTGGCTAAGGATTTGTGGACGGACAAGACCGCATTCAAATCTGGAAGTCACCAATTTTCGACTTCGAGGGCGTTGGAATCTACCCGGAGAAGGGCCTCGACAGGGGAAACGGCGTTCTTGAACAAGTGCTGTCTTGGTGCCTATGGGAGACAGTTGGTCGAACGAAGATTGCCGCGTAGGTAGGCAGTTGATTGCGTATCTTGGTGGTTGCGACTAGTAATACGGGAGGCGTCGACTTTTTTATTTACAAATTGTTGTCCCCGTTTGAAACGACCGAAAACTCTTCTCCGATTTTGGTAAGCGAGCGCCGCGATCCGGTTGGAGAACATCTGTCGCTTCGTTACTTCAATCCCCGGAGGTCGTAGAAGAGGACGCCGGCTCGGCAGAGCGCTATGTACACGCATGGGCTACCTTATTGCAGCCAGCCAAACGTGCACCGCCCACCCAACAGCGCCGCCACGGGTCGCGCTGTCGGCTCAGTTGAAGCCAAGCCTGGAATGAATTATCGCCAATTCTACTCGCTATCAAAATGCTGCAAACAAGCGAGGTGTGCGCGCAATTGACTCTGAAGCACGTACTTAGGTAGGTACCTATGGTGTAGACGCCGGCGGTGGACTGGTCGTGGTAGTATTGGTATGTAAGACCATGCCAACGTACATGTAGCGTGCGGAGAACCTGTATTTACAGGCCGCATATGTAAAGAGGTTGGTAATAGGAATGCTCATACGGTCATCTTGCTCTACAACCGCGTGTCTGCACTTTCTGGCGGTCCTGGATATATGAGGTGTCACGATATCGGGTTGGACCCAAGGTAGGTAGTCAATTGTACCCTGCGAACTTTTGTCAGCTGTGATACAAGATCGCTCGGGGGCCATCGCGTCTTAGACATCTCAGGGCTCCTGTTCACAAAGGGTTTTTCCTCGCAGAAGATTCTGCTGGATACATAACCGTGTTGAGCAACCATTTTACAAAACCGTATTCAACCAACTTGACTTCCGAGATTGCAGTACTTGACGAAGAGTCGAACTAGATATCTTCGTGTCAGTTCTTAAATACGTTTCATCGTAGAGGCTGGGCTCAGGGCTGGGCTGACCAAGCTACTGGTTGTAAGTCTATCACAGCCATTTGATAATGACAGTCTGTCGCTTGATCACGCTCGCCACGTTATATATCGAGAATATACCGTAACTCCAAGCCGCTGAGTAGCTGTCGGTCGGGTCAGTCGTTCAGCGGTTGGGACGTGGCACAGTGGGCAACTGTAGGCGCAGCTCCCTGCTTGATCCGTCAGCAAATCCGTCGATCGCTGGTAAGTACCATAGGCTTAGGCCACGATGGAACAGATCAGGCTGTACGGACGTACCAACGGACGCAGCTCTCCCAAGACCGATGTCCCATTGCTTACCTAACGATATGGCTGAGTGTGGCTGGGTGCGCATCCGCGACTGAAATCCTCAGCTGGGGATGGATTTGATGTGGCGCGGCGCGGGGTTTGAAGTTTGCGGTGGGAAGTTCCCAATATAAGCCGTGCTGGTGCAATCGCGTAGAGACGCGGTGAAATCCCGTGACGGTTAACAGACCTTAGCCTGTGAGTTGTTACACTACTGACGGTACATAGCACAGCATGCCTTCTCTGAGAAGTCAGCATCCGCTGTGGACTAGCAATCTGGCTGCGTTGTCTGCAGATGAGATAGCAGGCCACATGGTCGAAGCCCGGCATGTTGTGGGTTTGCTCCAGGGAGAATTGAATCGGCGGGCCGTCCAAGGGAGTAATGTCGAAGAGATTGACAAAAGACTGGAATCGACAGTAAAGCGTCTAAGTCAAAAAGGTCTCCAGGGACCAGACGAACAGCGACTTGCAGACCTAGTGGAAGACAGACAGAACATTCATGCCATATCGGATCAAACGAAACCTACCATACAGAATTTATTGACATTTGTCTGGCTGACCGACCAGTTGACAACCTCGGCACATACGGCTCTCCTCTACATCGCATTCAGCAAGAGCAGTCTCATCAGAGCAACCATAGATGAAAAGTCCACGATGATAAGGGTTCTGCGCGACCGAAATGATCTTGTGTCGAACATGGTTCTAAATCGGGTTCAACCTCAATCTATGCCTTCAGAGGATCTTAAGTCAAACACCCTCCAGGATGATGAATCCTGGATCGATATGGTGATCTCGGAAGAAAATGACATCGGAACTATGTTGAAGATCCTGGTGCTATGGGGTGGTAAAGGCATTCCGTCATATTTGATCACAAGCGGCAACGTTGTCGGTGAACCCTTGCAAATGGAACCCCCGCCTATCCTTGAAGGGTGAGTAATCCTCAGCGCCGGAGTCGCCCACCCTCCAACTCCGACTTATTCCTCCCGTGTCAGGCCGGGCAACAAGCCGACTAGCTGCGCCCGTCGGCGTCTTTGAATCAGAGGGGACGATAATAACTAACTTGGCATACTATAGCACCTGTACGCCCAAAGAATGCCTACTCGAGCTCTCAAAGCACAGGGCAATTAATATATCTATTGACAGCTCTCTAGAGGAGTCTTATACTGTTTCGGATGCAATTCAGCAACGAATCGAAGCTCTTGGGGTGACAAATTCGCTTAAAACTTTCGCACTTACGGTACTTGTTCGTGATCTTCCCAGTTGATAAGGTACTTGGCCATAGTATGCTAACTCAGGCGGGGAAGATTAATCGCTTAAGGATTACCGTCGGCGTCGCTATCATCGCTCATACGCAAGGCGACGAGAAGGCCTCGATTAGGTGGGAGGAAGTCCGAGACGCATGCCGTAGCAGTGACTGGAAAGAAGGATACGGCGACATGATCATTAACCTGTCTCTGAGCGAGATAGCGTATCGTTCCGGCAATAATGACGAAGGCGACGCACTACTTCAAGAGGCGATCCGAATATATCAAGAAACAGGTCAACAATATTATACAGGCCATGGTACGACATGGCCGACGAAGGTGCTAGTTTGGCTTTCATCGTGGTTTAGTACTCACCCAAATAAAAAGAGGCGTGCTTTGCGTACGGAATTCGGATATACATGACAGAGGCCCCGAGCATATTTGAGCAGGCAGAACCACCAAGGGGGCATTGTAATTAGGAGCGATTGGATATAGCGAGCTAAAAGATCATGAGGATATAACAGCGGCGGGCCTACGCGATCCCGAACCATACAGTATGAATGAAAAATAGAGCTTCCCTGGCTGCGACCATCCCAAGGATTTATGGCTGTCTTGAAGGAGTGTTCACCGGTGGCATCTTGCCATCAATATAACTACCTACGAGCTGCAGATCATCTGGGCTACTACTAATGTAGTCGACGACTCCTATCTAGTAGACCGCTATCTTTTCCAGTGCTACAAT
This sequence comes from Xylaria intraflava, assembly GCA_022385655.1. NCBI lineage: Eukaryota > Fungi > Ascomycota > Sordariomycetes > Xylariales > Xylariaceae > Xylaria > Xylaria intraflava. The sequence continues at coordinate 113,526 of MU279839.1, read as the reverse complement.
GACGCCGGTAGCAAAAGCCGGTTAGACCTATTCCACCTGGGTAGATAATAAATTCCACCTGCGCATTTGGCTTCCAGCAGGGCTCCCTGCTATCTTGGGATCAAGCCATGATGATACCTAATTTCACCACATACACCGGTTGGTAGGGGTGGTTGGGAAGAACGGAAACACTGGTCAATCAATCAACCGCGTAATGGGCCTGAGTGGCAGCAAAAAGGAGGTCATGCACAGGATGAAATTGGAAGTCGGCGCGACGGCTAGTTTTCTCAACCCTCTGTCCGATTGCTCTATTCTCCTCCTCTGGCTTGCGATGACAAAACATATCTCATTGGACTGCGTCTTCAATAAACCAACCCAGGGTAAGATATGTTGTACTAGCCAATGGCGATCGCTCAGTTAGTAGCCATCATCGTGGGGTGACTTCAGCTGAATGGGATGCAATTCGGTTGGGGAGTCCATTATCCATGGTCGATAGGGTACGGTGATTAGCGGTGACCACCCCAACGTACAGACATGTGTCATATGAATTAACTATAGTTTGGCAACGGCCACCCTTGACTATCCCGAGAATCCTGGAATCGTTCGGTCGATCCTGGGTCGGGTCCGGAAGTGCTAAGTGGTCTTCGCCTTTTACCTAGGTACCTACGTGGACAGGGACCCGCTGACTGAATTGCAGGCCGACATCTTCCGGTCATACTACCTATTGTAATTTTGGGAAGGCAATTGACAGAGGTATGGCATGATTCTCACACGCCTCCTATATGCGCAGTTACCTTTCTGCTACGAGTTCGGTCTCAACGGGGCTGGGAAATAACATGAACGTCGCAGCTTGAAAGATCGAAGGCGACTCAAGCCGGGAGAAAAACATCCTGTCAGTTACCAGGACTTCAATCTCAACGAAATACTACCATAGACGAACATGGCTGTGATATAATTCCTTTCACCATAGTTCGCTGAATTATGCACTAGGGCCCGACGTACTCCAAAGCATCAATCGACACGGAGGTCGTCGTCGAATGTCGATAATTAAGCTGAGAAGCCCGTTGATGTCGACTATGAATGAAAGATACCTACCTAGGTAGCTAGGCTATTCAGGGATATACCACCTTCGGGTACAGGCCTCGTTGCACTAATTTGCCCGTGGACTATAGTCTATGGTGGACTGGATGGCAACCCTTTGAGACAGTTATGTCAGTGTCACCGTTATTTCCATACTTGTCCTCCCAAGTCTGTACAGCCGTTACAGCACTATTAATTTCTTCTGCTATGGTATCGGCTGTAGGCTCGCTATCCCCCGCGAAATCCCCTAGGTCGTCGCTTGGGTCGTCTACTAATGGTGAAGGATCACGCCATTGAGTCCCAAACACATGTTTCTGCGAGCTCTCCAAAGCTTGCTGAGGCTTGGAAGAGTCGGGGTAGGTTCTAGAGGTTAAAGTTTCATTGCTTGAGTTGCCCCCAGCTTGTTGGGTAGTTACCGAGCTTTTAGAGAGCTACGCGTTGCTTGGAGATTTCTTCAGGATGGAATTTCCCATCCAATTATCCAGCAAATTCATAGAACTTTCGTTGATATCGCCGTATTCTTCAATCAGGCTCTGGTGCTTAGGTACTCAATACGTCCGTTGACTTGAGTTCACGGCTCGCACCCAGCGGTGTCATACGCTCGAGAAACTGGTGGTCCATCATTTGGCCACGAGGACCCGCGTTGCGTCTAAATAGAACTACGTGTCGTTGGCATGAATACCTTGCAATTTCGGATTCCGCTTATCTATTGAATTTCATCTAGAATTTACGATTCGTAGCTACAAATTCTATAACAAATACATAGCAAGGGACAAGGAACCGATTCCCGACAAGGATATCGTTTGGGCGGTTCGAAGCATTAAATACACACATACTACTTTCTAGGAGATTGACTAATCAAACAAATTCCCAGGTCGTTAATAGCCGTAATCATGTACCTACGTAGATGATGCGTTTTATTGTTGGAAGACTCTCCTGCATTTGCATTGATGTTTAAGACAGTTGTTTCGCTCCGACAGGTCGCACCCGGTCATTCTGGAAACCGGAGTCGGCCCCACTTAATCACCCGCCGCGTAAGTCAGCCCCGGAGCAGTTGATATACGGACTTCTATACCGTACTCAGTTGGCACCATGCTATTGAGGGTAGGAGGTAGCTAGATAGGTGCCTGAACAGTAAAGGTTGCTGCGAGCCTGCTCCGCAGTGATCATGCTCCTCCCCTAATCTGAGCAACTTGAATTGCACTTCTCGGGAGTCGGGGCTAGCAGGTTCTCTTCGTTTTTTATGCCTCGGACCAAGTTAGACTGGCAATGGATATAGATAGCTCACCAGCCCATCTCTTCTCGGCGGCCATTGTAAGGACAGACTATGCCGACGCTTTCGACACATGCCTAACTGAATTTTGCGCCGTTTTCCGGTTGTGTCTGTCATTGTTCTTTAGATACCTAGGTAAATCTGGATGACAGATGTGACGAACTTAGCCGGGCGGTGGCTCAACTACCTATCTACCGGTCTTTATGATATAGGTACGGAAGACTCAAGAGCGATTTGAAAGTTTCGATCACCACAGTGGCGGTATGCCGTAGGCTTGACGATATCCAGTTTCATGTCTACCTGGTAGACACCAAACCGATATCGGTACATTGTCAGACTTATCTTTATTGGCGGTTTTCAGTATCCGCCATCCCTCCAAGCTGCAACCCGCATGAAGCTGGCAGTAAGACGTGTGCGTATAGATGTCTACGTAGTAATACGGCTGGAAAACGTAGTGTAAACGGTGAGGGTATGTTTTTCTGTCGTTGACAGATCCATCCTTTAGAACGCATTTCGATTTCCTGTATTCAGTCAACAGAATCATGCTCTATGTGAGAGTATGGTAGGTACACGTAATTGATCCTATACGCAAACACTTGGCGGTAATTAGTTCCCTCTGCTGTCTACGGGATAGGTGCGTGAATTCGTACTCGTAGCACCGCTAAGGTATCTAGATAGTTAGTCCGTACTTCAATACGGAAATCAGGGAACAGCTTTCAACTTCCAAACCACCGCATTTGAGATGCCTTTCCCTGAGCTTTGAGTCAGCCGAGCGCCGGATTAGTATCTAGTTTGCCTTTAGTCTTTTGGGGGGTTTTGACGGAGTTCTGAGTTGGGTGGGTTGGATACATTATAAGCCCGGACAGTGAGTCAGGCTGCCACGTACGACCATAGCCACCAGAAAGCTCGGGATCCCGTCCGCTCTCCCATAGATAAGCTGGTCGAGCGCTGGATTAGTAGTTGGGTCGGTGACGACCAGCGAATCCCCGGTGTTGTACGTTTTTGATTTTTCTCTCTTTATTTTTGTCCATTCACTTACCTAAGCTTGTCCAATCAGGTCCGTGGCTGTGGGCCAGCTCCACCCGGGTCTCGGCGAAACCTCATTCCACTTCCGCCCGTCAATCCATTGAACCCAAATCTGGCCTCAATTGACATTTGGATGCGGCCCATATTATTGGAGACAGCTGGACAGTATCCCTCAAAGTCACTGTCTACAACCAAACCACGCGACTCAGTCGGCCCTCCCTTTTATTACCGCCGAATTCTTTGCATTGAGCGTTTTTTGATCTTATTTTCATTTTCTTTCCTTCGGCCGCTTCTCCAGAATGGTATGTCATCTAGATCCCCTTGGTCCAAATACCTCCTCGTCACCTGGTAGTTGGGTCGTGTCGCAGAGCTCTGATAGCTACCTTGTCTTTCCTACTACGAACAGCTCACATCTCACGCCCTAATCGCGAAGCAACGACAATGCCATACTAATGTAATGCTTATAGTCTTCTCCCCGCGCCTCACCGCCCGCCTCGTCACCCGTTGCGACAGGTGCGAGCACCGGCCGACCTTCATCACCTGCTCCCCCAGGAGGCGCCCGGACCGCCATCCGACGACGAGCCGCCGCCGACCAGAAGGAGAAGATCGCCAATGCGCGGCCAAGCAGCACAAGGGCTGCCGGTGCTGGTGGCAGCAGCAGCACGATGCTGAGTACGTGGAATAGGAGTATTGGGGGATATGGCACCAGTATTGACACCTCTTAGGACTTTACACCGATGAATCCCCTGGCTTGAAGGTCGACCCTGTCGTAGTCCTGGTTCTCTCTCTGGTCTTCATCTTCAGCGTCGTGGCTTTACACAGTACGTTACCTGGCCTGTCTCGATGAAATCTCGGGCTAACGCGTACCAGTCATTGCCAAGATCACGCGCAAATTCTCTAGCTAGACGGTACCCGATCCACGAACGACATAGAATCAGGGATAAGGGATTAGGTGTTTGTTTGATGGTGGCGCGGCTTGGTCAATCCCGATAGCTGCGACTCTGACGGCACCTAAAGGGGGAAGAGGATGGCGGGAAACACAGCATCAGCACGGGTGCTGAACGAAAAATAATACTCTTGCTGTAGTCGGCGTCAAAGTCGGCTACTTGACTTCCAAAATGAATTGTACCATATACGGACCGCAGGCTCATACTCTACCAAAATAACCTTTTTTTAATTGTCTGGAGATGAGCGATGCAACGCTCAAATGCCAGTTGCGGCGTTACATGTTTACTACTGGGTTACCGTTCCCAGCCAGGACTGGCGCTTGAGGATATTTTGTGTCGGAATTGATTCGACTGTTCAACTGATATTAAATTGAATTCAGTGCGAAATTGTCATTTGCCCAGCGAAGATCTCTGCTCCCGGCTGGTATTTGGATGCCCCCGGCTTGGTCGGGTTCAACTCCGTCCTCGACGCGAATCGAATCACATGGTTCAGATTACGAACCTACTTAGCGGCTCATGAAGGCGCTATCTAGATGTGTTAGGGAGCGTGTATCAACACGACCATACGAACTCGCACCAGAAATATTCCGGGCTCTGGCGCGCCCTGAATCGATATTCGTGCCCTAAATCATATCTGGGTAGCATGATCCTAGATTCCACGTGCCTTGGCGGTCTGAGGCTGTGTTGATAGATCCGGTCCGGTCCGTTTCCTAATAAAGGCCTGTTGGGCAACGGTATGTAGTTACGCCATCACAATACCTCGGGTCCCACAGCCAGAAAATGAAATCGCTCTGCGCGATGATATTTCTCTGTATAGGTCGGTTTTGTGTGAGCCTCATTGCAACGGTCTCTGATGTGGTAGGCCTACGAGACATTTTTTACCTACATAATTATCTAGTGGCTAGCTCTAGCCGTCAACAAGCATCCATTACCGAAGGGTGGTTCAGATTAACATTCGAGGAAGCCGTAGATATAGGTATACACCTAGGTATCATCTACTTGAGCAAATAAGGAGCCTCTAGGTATAACTTATGTATGTCCAAGACACGTGCTTATGATGTATTCCGTGTCCCCATGTGTGATTTAAGGTGGGTTATGTCGTCTGTTTTTCGGCATTTATATCACCAGGACGTCGGCCGCAGGGCAAATAAAGTCAGGAATCACGGCTGGAGAGTTGAATGATAATGAAACATTGGCGATCTTTGAATCAGACCAGGACTTCTCCCCTCGGTCCTAAATTGAGATGCCGTTGCAGCTTGCTACCTAGACTGCACTCTCGCCATCGGCTGACCTCGGTGTTCGGCCATCCTGTCTACTCAAACACGCTGATGGGGATTTATATAGGCGAGTAGCGGCCATAGATGGCCGAGCCATTCGAGAGGCCGGCTTACAGGATAAGCTCACTGTATTATCATTAACATGTCCTTGACCGACTTCTGTCGTCTATTACCTAACCTACATTATACAGTTCCCTTGTGCTTTGGCGCTCTGATTATCTTACTCTCTTACTCTATTGTGACGTCTTAGACGGTTACTGTAGGAGCTGTCGACCTGTTTGAGCTTGGCTTTGCGCCTGGCACCTTTATACGTATCTTATCTAATCGGCCGATAATGGGACGGAGTCTTTTCAACTCAGATTCCAAGTTTCAACTCCACCACATCCACCACATCATTCCCGAAATGTACTAACAACCATCTAACCTGCCTAGATCTGCAGACTTCGGTACCCCAACATCTTGCGTCGGCGCAACACTTCTTGCCTATTTCTATTCGATATTGCCTTGTATTAATCGTTCCTCATCGCACTCTCCAGGAAGCAGAATTGTTCGCATAGCGAAATCGGAGCCTGCCCTCTACGGTGTGCTAGGCATTCATAACACTTCGGTACGTACCGTTTCTGTACTGTGGCTACCTGGATAGATACACCCCCAGGGGTGTGGGCGGGCCAACACCGGGCTTAAACGCAGCAACCCCAAAGTTGCCTCTCCACATCAATTCTTGGCGGGTCCAGTCATGAATTCGGCTGCTCCTTTCCTCAACTCAACTCTATTTCAATCCTACTTCGCCAACGCGCAACCGCCCTTCCACCTCGCGATCTCTTGCGTGCGCCTCATTAACCCGTATGGATTTACAGACTGCATCACTTTCGGTCCACCCGAGCGAATAAGTCACGTCGCGCGCCGCCGCTCGATCCCTGCTCCCTACTGCGATGCGAGTACCATAACGCAACCTCGTGTCAACGAGCTGTCAGAGGTTGAACGCCTCTGAACACCCGCAAACCGCCTATCAGTAATCCGCCGACTCGATATATCCACGCGTTTCGGCCATGGAGAGCCTTCTGCAGCCCGCCCTGGCGGGTGCGCCAGATGCTCTCAACGGCATCCGCGATGTCCCCGGCGACACCGTCACCCAAGGTATCATAGACAGTAACGCATCATCCTTTGATGATATAGACTGGGCCGAGCAGGAGCGCAGAGATGAGGAGGATATGCAGATGATGTTTAACGACGACCCCTCGAAGGCTAACAACCTCGACCTACATACCTTCGGTGACAAGATCATCGATCAGACAGACAAAGCTGATGATGCCATCGATTTTGAGGACATGAGCGACGATGACCTTGCAAGCGATGTCGCATCCGCTGATGGCCTTCAGGATACCGGCGCCTCCCAGGTTCCAGGCTTGACAGAGGACGAAGGCGCCAGCCATGACACCGATCACCTGGATGATTTATTTGGCGGCGGCCTCGAAGGCGACAACGACTATCTACCCTCCTCTCCTCTACCTGAAGATATCGCAGCGGCTTCTTCCGATGATGCTACGCGTGATGCTGACGCTGCCAACGTCACGTCACTCGAGAAACAACCGGGCCTACCACTGGGGCAACAGGCCGACGCTGACGAGATGGACGCCGATGGTGCACATGAGGTAACGGACGAGGCCTGGCAAAACATGAGCTTCGAGGAGCGGTGGAAACTCAACTTCCCGCAGTACAGCGTATCCATCGACAAATGGATCGGCCAGACCAACGAAGGGATGCAGAAACCCCCTCAAAGCACCGAGGAGTTGCTACGCGAGAAGTTCCCTCATTTCGACAAACACAAAGTTCTGCACTTCAATAAGCTCCTTCCCGAGTGGCCGGCGGAGTTCCAGTACAAAGAGCCTCAGAATAAGGATAAAGATCCTCCCGAGTTTGTGCCAACGAAGATAGAAATCGAACTTGATGCCGATTGTTCTAAGCTCTTCCGGATCCCGGAGAATTCCCTGAATAAAGCCAACCAGCGGGTTGCTTATCACGACGTGGACGACTGGGCCAGCCGCTTTGGTAGTGCAACTTTTCTTGACGCCGCCGACAGTTTCTCCGAGTCAGACGACGAGGACCTAGTGGGGGGCTTCAGTCTTGACGAAATATCGACGATATGCGATGATTGGTACTCTCTTACTAATATGGAACCACGCCCGAATACGAATGCAGGTTTTAGGCCTGTCAGCGACGCCCCAGACATAGATGACTGGGAACAAGAGTTCCTTCAGTCAAGGCCAAGGTCGAAACGGCCAAGATTCCAACCTGGTCTTCCAGATATATCAACTTACGATACATGGGGTATCGCCGATTTTGAGAGAGCTACGCGACAGTCTAGCAAGCGAGTGCGTCTTGACCCTAACGATCCATACCTGCTACTTGATGAAGTGCAGTCCTCGCGACCCTCAAAACGCCAGAAGTTAGAGGAGAAGACGAAGCGCATGGCCAGTGGCCAGCTTCGGAGAGACGTCATGCGACATTTCAACATTTCCAACGATGACGCTTACGACGCCTTGAAAAATAATCACAAGAATAAGGTCCGAGCTACTCTATCTAATGTTGGTGTTGAGCATAGCTTGCCAGCTCTCAAATTGACGTACCCGTTCTACCGTACAAGACTAGAGGGACAGCCTTGGGAATTCCACCGCAAGAAGTTCGACGTGGACAGAATTGTGAAGCATGGCATAGGCGTCCGGAAGCCTGGCAAGGTCAGGAGAAAGGACATCAAAGGTCGAAGCATACAGGACATCTACAAGACCTCGAAAGATCTTACTCTGAACGATAATTCCACTGTTGTGCTCTTCGAATACAGCGAACAGTTCCCCACCGTACTGTCAAACTTTGGCATGGGGAACCGAGTCATCAATTATTATCGGCGCAAGGAACGGGGTGACGAGGAAAAAATACCCAAGCTCGACATTGGCGAGACGCATCCACTTCTACCCGAAGACAGGTCTCCGTTTAGTATCTTCGGTACCGTTGAGCCTGGTGAGACCGTTCCAACCATTCACAACGAGATGTATCGCGCCCCTATCTTCAAGCACGAGCCTCGTACGAATGATTTTCTTCTGGGCTATAGCACCAATTCGTCGGATGGTCCTAGGTGGTTCCTCCGCAACATTGATCACGTGTATACAGTCGGTCAGACGTTCCCTTCGATGGAAGTGCCTGGACCCCATGCCAGGAAAGTTACGAACACTTCGAAGAACAGGCTGAAGATGATTGCATTCCGGATGATGAAGAAGAGGGAATCTCACGACGTCTCTCTGAAAGAGATCACGCCACACGTATTCGAGAAAGAGGACCCACAGAATAGACAGAAGTTGAAGGAGTTTCTCGAATACAGCAAGGACACAAAGACGTGGCATTTGAAAGAGAGTGAAATCCCGCTTGACGAGCCCGCTATCCGTGCCATGATCAAGCCCGAAGACGTATGCTTGGTTGAAGCCATGCAAGTCGGTCAGCAGTCCATGGAGAATGCTGGCTTCGATCCCAAGGACAAGGATGATAACGAGGACGGCGTGGATGAGCCCTTGGTGGTTCAGTTAGCGCCCTGGCGCATCTCGAAAAATTTCCTCGATGCAAGTGCCGGCAAAGCCATGGTTGCTCTCCACGGCGAAGGCGATCCTACTGGCCATGGTCTTGGGTTCAGTTTCATCAAGACTTCTATGAAGGGAGGCTACATAAACGCCGTACAGGGGCCACTAGCTACGTCGGCGGATGCCATCGAGCGCGAGCGCAAGGCCAACGGCGGGCATTCTTACAATGTGAAGAAGCAGCAAGATATGTATAACGCTGCGATCCGTGATATCTGGGAGCGGCAGAAGACTACCCTCAGTGATGGCACTACTCACGACGATGCCGATGTCCTCGACACGGCCAACGAAGATGACCGCTTCAACCCGAGGCACGTCGACGCTACGCCCGCCCCGATAGATGACGGGCGAAGCCAGTTTAGTCGTTTCAGTGCAGCTAGTCGTAGCGGCAAACGCAAACTGAAGATCACCAGAAAGAAGACAAACAGTACTGGCGAGGTGACTTCAGAGACCGTTTATCTGGACGATCCGCTTGTGATACGAAGCTACATGAAACAGAGGGCCGCCCTCTCCGAAAAGGACAGAGAGTGAGTCAAGCCCTATGTTATGGGAGGCAACGACAAGTTAAGCTAATCAAATTTGCCCGAATAGTGTCTATAGCATCAAACCAACTGCAGACGCAGACGACAACCGCGACAAGGTTAAGCTGTATGTTCTAGCATTCTTCTCCCACGTTGAGATGCAAGCAGAATGGAAGACATGCTAACGGCACAAAATAGTGTTGAGAAAGAGTTATCGCGCTTACTGAAGAACCAGGATCGCCGCCAAGTTCGTGAGAAGCAGAGCAAGGGCAAGAAGAAGAATGGTAGTGTCGTCGCCAGCACGACTACTGGTGCGTCTCCCGATGCGTCTGGCGATAAGGCGTCAGGAGGCACGACGCGGAAATGCGCCAACTGCGGACAGGTGGGACATATTAAAACCAACAAGAGGTACTGGCATCACTGCCCTTCCGTCCTTGTCTTATTGAATCTTTTCATTCATCAGCCCCCGGCCAGACCCTGCGCACGGAGAGGGGGCTTCACGGGGAAGGCGAGACTGAACGCCTCCGCGTAAACGCTCTCGTCTGAGCCGAGTCTCATCGCCCTTAAATTTTTCCACATCCGCGCCATGCCAGACGCACGGGCTAGGGATTTGCCGTCCCTATGAGTCCGCTGCTCTGATATGAATGATCCGGATTGAATTTCTTACTATTCTATTTCTTCTCACTCACTCTATATCATAATATACCGCGGGGTGTTCGAGCTGTGCTAACATGATCACCAGCAAATGCCCACTCCTCAACGGCACGATCAGCACGGCCAATCAAGGCGCAGATCACGGAGGGTTCGGGTCATTCAGTGCCTGAGTTTCCAAGGCGACAGGAATTTTGAAGGAGTTCAGGGGCCAGAAGGGACGGAAAGGAACCAAGGGAGGGAAAAAGGGGGGTGGGGGAAAGGGGAGTTTTTTCTCGACGTTGCATTGCATCTATCCCAATTCTCCGGGCTTTGCATTTCCCCGGGCCCTTTTTTTTTTCCCCCTGCGAAAAACATCAATCGGATACGGTTTCTTTTTCTTTTACTTCGCTTTTTGGTCTGCTGGTTGAATTTGATTTGACTTTTCCCCCCTCCCCTCTTCGAATGAAAAGATCCCCGGTGGGCTTTACGTTTTATCCTTTTCTTTGAGGTTGGGGGGGGGTGGGATTTGCCTTGCCTGCTTCGTTGTCTTGTTGGACGGCTCTTGAACGGGCGGGCAAGCAGGCCGGTAGGCAGATGAATGGTGGGATAGGCAGCTACCGATTTGAATGAGATGACGAACGATTGATTGACTGACTGATTGATTGATTTACTGACTGACTGATTGATTGACTGGCTTATTGACTGATTGGTTTACTAATTGACTGATTCACTGACTGACTGGCTAGCTTCCGGGTATTGCGTCCCGCTTACTCTACGGTTACTCAACGTGTCTTTGGTTTTATTTTGTGATTGGTTTGGTTACTTCGCTGACGGTTGTTTCCCCCGTGTTTCTATTGTGTTTCTATCTATTGTTATGGTATCTGTCTTCCGGGAGGGTTTGACTTGGGTCCGGAGAGGGCAATACAAGACAAGGCAATACAAAACAATACAAGGCAATACAAGGCAAGAAAACAGCACAGAAGAAGAGAGGAAGGCTAGGCAAGGGACAGGAACGGAAGGGGAACAGGAAGGGGAGTTTGGTTCGTTGTGTTGTTGTTTTTTCTGGAAGGGTTCTGTTGCATTGCAGGGTGACATAGGACCCTGCTCACACGTGCCTGGGCGCTTATGTTCTTTTTTGTTTCTTTCTTTCTTTCTTTCTTTTTTTGCTTATTGATTTATGTGTGTATGTATGTGCCTTATACGCGCGTTTGTATATATGTGTGTATAATGTGTGTGTGTGTGTGTGTGTGCAGTGCCGTATCTCTCTCTGTGTGTGTGTGTGTGGGTTCGCCCTGCGTGCCTGGAATGTCACGCTGCGTATCTGTATGTGCGTCTGCGTACGTGTACGTACGTACGTAGTATTATGAGATGCATCTTTCTTTCTTTCTGTGGGTATTTAGACCCCTGGGTTGCCTATTATACCAAGTATCTGCCGGACTGGTTGGTTGTCAGCGTCGCTACGTGCCTGGATTTTCGGGTTTTACGTTTTCTATATTTGTTGGGTTATTGTCTTGGTGGGTTTTTTACTCTCTGGTTTTGTTGGATTGGGTGGTAACTATCTATCTATCTACATGTACCTATTGATCTAGGGAGGTATTGAGAGCCTGGTATCGCGGGTAGGTAGTCAGGTTACGTGCCGTGTTGGTAAGGCATGCGATCGGAGGGTTCCGCGTGCCTACTTGTCGTATAATTACCTGGTTGCGCCGGGCGGTAATGGCACGCTTCCGCTTATTCTATTTCCCTGTTAGGGATGAGAGGGTTGTTTTTTTTTTGTTGGGGGGGGGGGGTTTCTTTGCTTTGTGGTGATCATCTACCGGCGTCCCGGGTTGGGTCGAGTTTACGCTCGTGACGAGGCTACGCTCAGTACCATCTATCTAATATGAGAAGGCGATGAGAACCGGGAATAAGAAATAGGCAGGCTGTGGGATTTCGCGTGGTTACCTATTCAGGACCGCGACGGACGATGCGAATGAAGACCTCGGGAATAGTTAAGGGGTTTGGAAGGGAATCGTCTTGTCACCTATGTGACCCTATCCTCACCTCACCTCACCTCACCTCAACCTAACCAGATACGCACTCAACCGGCGAATTCTAGCGCTATTCTTGGTTTTCTTTCTCCCTTTCTCCCTTTCTCTCTCTCTCTCTCTCATACGTACGAGACTAAGGTAAGTACGGCATGGTGCTTATTCGGCTATTCCCTCATTTTTCATCTTGAACTTGGGTGTGGGGGGGTTTGTGTCGTGTCGTGGTTTGTCGGGGGTTGTGTTGATTTTGGGGGGGAAACCATTTTGCTATACCCTTACTAACCCGGCGCGAGTGAGACTTGGGTAGGAGAGCTAGATAGAATCCCAAAGAAAACGCTGAGATGTCTAAATCCCCTATACATTGTACGGTATACCCCCCCGTTTTTGCTGCGCTAAGATGGCGGGATCGTCCATGAACGGCTAGGCTTTTGGGAATCCCAATTCGAAAAACCTGTTCGTTTGCGGAATGATCATGCGGCGGGAAGTTCGTGCTTATTCGGGGGGGGGGGTTGGTGTTTTGGCGCTCTGTGCTATACTTTTCTGGCTGGTGAGATTCCGGACTGGGTATGGTAGGTTTTCGTTGGTTTGGTTAGTCTGCTGGTGTGGTACGTCCGTATAAGATATGACACCGGCTACGCTACGCTACCTGTCTATCTGGTCTGTCTAACTAGGTAGCCTGCTGATATCAGATTTCGCATTAGGTATCGGTACGAGAGGCGACCAGATCAAGGCAGAGCGCGAGACCACGGAAGTGTTGTAATATTGGGGAGATAGGAGGGGGGAGGAATGGGGGTTATAGACGGCGAAATACATTAGGTGATGGAATACAACGCTGTGTTGGTTTCTTTTTTTCCCTTTTTGTGTGTTTGCTTTGCCGTGACTATACTACCGATGACACCTCGTAGATAAGTAGAGTCCGTCTATTGGCGGGAGGCCGGATCGGGCTTTTCGGGGTTTCTTCGAACCAGACGGTGACGACGGTTGGCGGGGGTGGGGTTTTGCGACTGCGAAAACTGGGCTGGGACTTTTATGGATTGGATAAGCTCGATATAACGGGGACCGAGACGCGGCGTTGCCGGGACTGATTGAGCTGATGGGATGAGATACCTGCCACCTTTTGAATTGAATGTTAGGAGGTGGTATGAGATGCCTATCTATCTAGCTAATGTAGTTGATGGAGGCGGCATATCTTCTGCCATAAGACTCTCCTCTTTTTCTTTCCGGATCGGGTTGGTTTATGAATTTTGCCCTTTTATTTGTTTTTGTTTTTTGTTGTTTTTGCTGATATATTTCGCCTTGGTCGACTTGGTATTAGTGTCGATGTGAGATGAGATAAGCTTATTCCACGCACACGCACAACAACGTCCTTACTAACTTCGACCGGGGCTTTTCTGATCTATCGTCGCCCATCGGCGCCTGCTGTCGCCGCAGATCGAGTGGTTGATCCCCGGTGGACAATATAGTCAGCAGCGAGGATCTTCGCATGCACGCGCTCTTCTCTCCTTACCACGTGTTATACTCTATCCCAGTCTGTTGTCGGCGTGTCCGTGAAGTCGGAGTCGTGGGTCCGAGGCGTTGACTCTGAAAGTCTGAATGCGCACAGCCCATGCGGCAGATGGCCCGGGAGATACCGTCTGTCGCTGTCAACCTCGCCTAAGTCGCGGGCGCGATTATCTGACCCTGCCGAGATGATGACTGTAGCTAGCTGGGTCCCTCACGGGTTACTCGGTTTTCGCAAGATCGCACCCCTGAGCGATGCGGCTCGTTACCAGTCGAAGTCGATACGAGTGCGCCAAGAGGGCCGCCTTTCTACCCGAGAATCCCGCTGACATCGAGCACACGAGAGGCCCATACCCCTGAAATGTCTGGGTAGATGGGACGTTGCAAGGAGGGCGGCAGAAGCGCTGCAGGAAGAATAGTCCTGTGGCGGCGATGACGATGGCTGCCTTGCTGCTGCACGCAGCATTGCCTCAACACCAATAAACATCGCCAGGTATCCTGTGGACTGCACGGCGGATTAAACTTAGAACACCCCAAAGATGGTGAGCCAGTTGGCGGACTTCCGAGCACCAACCAGCCTTGCCTCTTTGTATCTCGTGTTTTGGGGTTTTCATGTCAGAATCGGCGAGCAAGCGGCGACGTCTCGTGCCCGTGCCGTGGTCCTGGAACGTGGGTGTCCGTGTCACGGCAGCCGCTGCAGCTGGGGCCCTCACACGACGCCCTCTGGATGTCGTCTCGGCGTATTTTAGAATGAAACATCAGACGCACTTCGGGGGCATAAGGCTGAGGCTGTTCTCGCTCCACAAAGCCGATCCGTCACACAAGCAGGTCTCCTCGTGAAGAGCCCTGCCAAGCCCGTCGTGTTACGCAGCTTACGGATCCCGGCCGCTCTATAAGGCAGATCTATGGGTTTGATACGGCAGTGGATGGATGGGTAGGTAGTGTAGGACTGTGGGTAGACTTGCGACTGGCGCGGGTGGCTCCGCGGCAGAGAGACGCGGCCCGCTTCACACAAAAATAAAGATACGGGGCTGGATAAGAGGTAGGTATTTGTGTATGTTACCAGAGACGAGACACCAATCATAACGGCGTCTTTGGTCTCTCCCTCGTGTTCGCGCGTGGCGGACCAATTCTCCGTAGCGGGTAGGTCGCGCTGGTCTCGAGGTAGATGCGCCGACTCCCGAGCGTCTGGGTCTAGATACGCATCGCATTGACGGGTCGATGAGATCGAGAATTAAGGGTCATGGAGAGGGCCACGCCGTGCGGTGAGTCTCTGCTGCCCCTGTCGACGCGCCGCAGCGAGCGCAGAGCGGAATTCATCCTGCACCACCAAGGGGGAGAGAGAAACAAGACAACGACCTATGCGACATGGTTCTGGATGCTACAGTAGAACGACGAGTCGGGGCATTCAGTCTGTACAGTAGGGACATGGTTCACAGCTGGTCCTTCATATGCAGGTCATAGATCTCAGATGGACGCAAGGATTCCAGCCGACCAGGGATGAGTTCCATCGCGGATTCAACAGGGGACGCTACATATACGCTGTTGGCATAGGCCAAGACTCCAGGTACGGACACTACCCAGATAGACAGTCTGCTACGCAATAGGGAGGTAGGGAGGTAGTGCGAGGTACCAATTGGGTCGGGGAGACGGGGTTCGTGGGAACCATGAGTGGTGGCATCAGTACGTAGTATAAGAAAAAGGTGGTTGTAGGATGGATTGGGTACGGGGCATCTACCCGGCGGGTTCGCGAGAATCAGAAGTGGGCTCGGAACTGGCGCTTTGCATCAGTGGCTGTCGACAGTTGTCGCACAGGTGGCGCTGGTCGGCCTCATTCATTTTGGCCGAATTGTTTTGGATTTTCCCTGCAGCGAATGCGAAGTAAGAAAACTGTCATCTGTGTCAGCAGGCAGACCCACATCGGCTCGGCTCCTCATTGGCGCGACGTGTGAAAAAGGGCGAAAGGGAAAGATCAATGGGAAAAATGGGAAAAATGGGAAGAATGGGAAGCATTACATGATGTGGGGCGCGGCAGGAGGGGCGGGGCATCTCTCAGGCCGCTGCAGTGCAGCACAGCGCTCCACCATGCCCGCTAGCATCGCGTGTAGGGAGGCATGTGGCTGCTAAAAATAGCTATTTATAGCTCGACGCAGAATGCTGGGACCAAAATCCACCTTCGCAACTGGTCGGTTCGCAGCTGGTCATAGCCACGGCAGCCTTGTCTGCTACCTCTAACCCTTACTACATACGTGCGCACTTTACTCCATCCTATACTCTCTCCCACTGCAGTACATACCGCACTCACACGCTTTACTCTACTCGGCCTGCCATCCCCTCCCCAGTGCGATTGCTTGCAGCGAACCTGCAGCCCAATAAGCAGTAAGCGGTTTACCACGATCGTGACGGCGCTTAGCGATCTGCCCGGTCGGTAACGGCGTCGAAGGGTTTCAATCCATGTGGTCCTGCTCTCTGGCCGATGAGCGTGCGGTCTCTGTATACCAGCTCCATACCACCTACACGTGGTTGCCTGACACGCATAGAACCGTGGAACCGCGGGCCCATGGAACGGATGGTACAACGGGAGACCAATACAACGGTTTCCGGATTGGGAGCGTGCATACTTCGTACATATCACAAGAGCCACAGTGCCGCGCGCTCGTGTCTTCACTGTCGAGATCGTCGCTCCCATCGTTAGTGTACGGACTGTACATCGTGCATAGCTACCAGGTGTCTACGTCGTGTGGTAGGTAGTTGGTTCGAGACGTGCTTCCCGGTTCATGAAAGTAGCTTTTAGTGCCTCAGTCCTAATGTCAACGACAAGTACCAATCAGGCGGCCCAATCCATCACGGCCCGTTCCCGATCCACCGTCACTTGTCTGCTACGCCGTACTAATAACCATGGGAAACCTGTCAACTCGGGTTCGTACAAGACATTGCTGCTGCATATCAATCGTGCCGTATACGTGTACTCCGTCTAAACTTGGCCTCCATCTAAACTTGGCTGCTGATGCTGAGAACGGAAGCGAAGCGAGGCACCGAGTACGCCTACCGAACATTCAACAAAATCTTTTCTTTTCTTTTCTTTTCTTTTTTGCGCATAATGACCGTTGTTGTCTGTGCGATTAGAAGATCTTCGCCGGGTAGCGAGTGTGTGTCTGGCATCTACTAGAGTTCGTGGCACTGTTGCTGACTGTGACGGCTTCGCCAAGTCTGGCCGTCATAACGTTGCTGCTATCATGATTCCGAAAAGATAGATGATGATATAGTCTATCTTTGGGGCCATGTTCGGTCTATGACGTTGTAGAGGGCTATACTGGCTATAACGGCTATAGTCGAGGGATAAGCGCATGATAGCCGACCTTTGACGAGCCAGGCGAGCGCTTAGTTGCGCCGCGGCGGTGTTCGTGATTGGGCTGCTGGCCGCAGAAGCAGAGTTATAGCCGCGATGTCAACCGGCTGTACAACCTATATCGGTACGATGGACTGCTAGGCCTGGCACCAGTGGCGGTAGCGTGGAGGTGAGAGAGGTGTAGTGCTGCCATGCATTGTATACAACGCTGATGCAGGTCCTATAGCCAGTCCGCAGGCGAGTTGGTGGTGTGGTGGTGTGGACAAGGGGAGCATGTTACATGCGAAGCGGGTGCTGGTGCTGGCTGCTGGGAGGTATAGTCCACGGAAGTGCTAGAGACGCATGATGGAAGAACCAAAAAGCTTGTTCGTTCTGAAAATAGAATTGGCGTGCCACATGAGGCTCAAGCACCGGCGAGAAAAGCGCCGGTCTGCGTATCTACACCACATACATCATGGCGGACGTCGGGAGTGGGGAGAAGGGAGACGGGAGGGGGAGGAGTCGGTGGCGGTGTTGAATTCTAACATTACGTACGGGCATAGACAGTTGTGTAGGCGCGAGCGCACGTACGGAATGTCATGGGGGGGCAGCAATCATCGCAGCGTAATGGGTCGATGATGTAGGGTAGATGGGCATCTCGAACTACTCGACTAATGGGATCGCCATCGCTCGAAGGCCTACTGCAACGCCTCCTGGTCCGAAGATCCGAGGAGTAGCGGAACGCGGGGCGATGTAGTTGTGTGCGGTAGAGATACATGAGTGCACCATGTAGATTACCTAGTAGTTGCAAGTTTAAGCATCTGAAGGGAGAGAGGACCATGCATGACCATCCCAGATGGTGGCTACCTGCCTCGATGGGAGGATGGCAATTGGACGGACGGCCGAGGACGGAATGCCATATGGGGACTCTGGATTGCCTGTAATCGAGAGATGCACGAAGTACATGTACACTACATCGCCGTTAGTCGATACCTTAATCCAGACTTTGCAGCCGTCAAAAGACACATCGCGGTAGAGACAGCGGCCTAAGAGCCTAGTCGCGCACGCTGCGTGTGTGCTAGCTGCCCTCTTAGCAGGTACCTTAGGCGGTCTTAGCAGGTGGTCCACTGTACCTTGTGCTCCGTAGTGGAGGTGGGTAGCGTCGCACTCGCTGCTAAGCCACACGGTTGCAGTGTGCTAGAGTAATTGCCAGGCCTGGCAATTGCTGTCGTGGTATCCTCGAGCTAGCCCGAAGTATCTCGCTAGCGCACGTTAACAGAACGGTCGGCCGGTCGTTCTGTAACGAGACGTCCCCGCTGCTGTACGGTGTCTGCTGCATCCTGGCACACGGTGCTAGCAGTGGCTCTCTGCCCAGCAAGCGCAGGTACTTGCCTGTACGGGCGAAGGGCCCACTGCCGTAATACAGACGTAATACTTACAGTGCGAGCGGCCCGGTCTAACCAGATGTGCGCTCGGGTTCCGCCTCAGCGCCGTCCGGTTCGTGCCCGCTGCTCTGACAAGCTCTGGCTGCTGGACGGACGGTCTGCTCAGGTCCCAAGCTTCCCCAAAACAGTCATCAACCCTCAAATCTCTGCTGCTGCTCTTCTGTGTCCTGTCCTGTCTTGTCTGTCCATCTTGTCTGCCCTGCCTGCTGCAAGCTGTCTGCCCGCGCCCACTTGGGCACACCGCATAAACCCGCACTCCCGCACACCGCACCGAACGTTCCCAGCGAGGGAAAAAAAAAAGCTACCTAGTCGTCGCGAAAAGTGGTGAACACGGATCTCTTCTATTATTAGAACAGCCCACGCCAGATTCAGCCCCATCGTCCCTGCAAGTCAAAACACGCATTCGGTAGGTATCGTGCCTTAACAATTGAATTGTATTGTGCCATCTGTTCCTATTTGCTGGGCAGCCGTGTCATTGGACATCGGCACCATCTCGAACTCTCGATCGGTCGGCATCGCAACTCACGCTTGCCTGCGACAGTACACGCCCGCTGTTAGTGCTCCTCTTCTAGTCCGCATCCACAGCACGCATCATCTCCAGACAGACTGTACCGTGACTGACTGTCTGACTGACTGTCTATCTGTCTGGCTGGCTGTCTGGCTGTCTGGTCTGTCTACCTGCTGCCTTATCCGGACTGCACTTGCACCCATCTCCCGTAAGTTCCCACTGGCCTATCTACCTGCCCTCCCCGCCCCGTCCACGCCCGCGTGCTTGTACCCGGCTATCTTATCCCACTGCTATACCACCTGCCCACTACCCTGCCCTACCGCGACAGTGCCCCAGGCCTCTCTGCCCACTGCCGCAGCCCCCCCTCCCCCCCCAGCTGCCCTATAACTGCCCTATAACTACCCTATAACTGCGCTGCAACTGCGCTGCAATGCCAACCGTGACAACAACTTTATGTGGATAACCCCGGATTCATATAATCACCCGTCTTCCACCCTCAACCACTCACCCTCCTCATGCCGTTTCATATCTCGACAATTTCGACAATTCCATTCTCTGTCTTGATCACTTTTCCCACACCTCGCTCCCTCCTCCAGCCTGCTACTCCACTTTCACATCCGGAGAACACGCTGGCTGCATCTTCTTCAATCCATTCCTGTATAAACTCGCAATTTTTTTCCTCTCTTCCATCCTGTCCCCTCCCCTCCTCCCCTTGGCTATACCGCATCCCCATCCCGCCTGTACTGTATATTCGCCAAGCATAGGATTTGACCGGTCTTCCTGAATATAGCCATCTTTCCTATATCATTTGGTTCCCGCCTCTACTTTACAGACCCCGGAATCCGCTCTTTCTTGCCACGCTGGATCTATCACGCCTCCCGAGTTTGTCATCGTTCAGCCTCAGCGCCGCGAACTGTCTAGTCGCGTAAGGGGGCACTCAACTATCCGTGCACACTCGACTTCATTGACCACTCGCGTCCGGCCCGCCCATCCGTCCGTCTATCGTGCGCGCATTTAAATAACTCCGTCAAGATGGGACGAAGAAAGATTGAGATCAAGGCCATCAAGGATGACAGGAACCGTTCTGTGTAAGCAACTCAGCTCCTCTACTCTGCTCTCCCCCTCCTCGACCCCCTCCCTCCTCCCTCCTCCCTCCGCCTCCCATCCTCTCCGTCACACCGCTGCCGCGTGCCGCCGCGCTATGTGGTGAAATGCGATGCGACAGTAACTAACGTGTATATTTGATAGTACATTCTTGAAGCGGAAAGGCGGCCTGTTCAAGAAGGCTCACGAGCTATCTGTCCTCTGCTCTGTCGATGTGGCCGTGTTCATATTTGGCAGCAATAAAAAGCTTTACGAATACTCGTCGACTGATATGCGAGAGCTGGTAGGAAGATATACGTTTGTTCGTGGCCCATTGCTGCCCATCCGCTATTCTACTCGTACTGACGTGAGAACAGCATGGCGGCCCTAGCGAGCATAAAGGCCCTGGCGACTTCAACAGAGGTGGTGATGACGACGACGACGATGATATTGAAGGAACGCCGCCACACGGCCACGAAGGCTCGGTTGAACCGCAAATGATCCCACCACACTTCCCGAACCAGCAGGCCTTTACGAACCTGCGGAATCATACCCAATCGGCCTCTCCTCCCATCATACCCTACGTACCGAGAGGGCACACCCCTCAGCCGCCATTAGTGTCTCGTCCGTCATCGGGGAACGACTTCAGACGTCCTGCTAACGTGCCCCCGCCAGGCAGCGCGCCCGCACCTCAGCCTGTTGTGAATGGATACAGCTACATACCACAGCCCAACATCTACAATCAGCAAGTCCAGTCTGCTCTACAGCATGGACCTCCGCCACCTCCGGCGCAATACCAGTACGCCCCGGTAGCGCATCCGCCACAAATCCCGTCGTACATAGAAGAACCGCGTCGCCCGTCCGGTACTTCCAACTTCCCTCCGGCGCCTCCTCCTCCACCGCCTCAGGCCCCCAGCCGGCCTCAGCCCTCGCCGCCTCAGGTCCATATCCAACAATTGCCTCCTCAACCGGTCCCGCATATGTCGCCGCCTCAGCCATCGCACCAACACCTCGAGGTTCCCGTTCCCCAGAGACAACCGCACATTCAGCTGCAGCATGTCTCGGAGCCCCAGACACAGACAGCGTCGATGGATCCCCCAAGGTCAGAGCGACTACACGACCGTCCCTCCCAGCCCGGCCTCGACACATCCATCATCAGAAAGCATCCGCGGGGTGGTCAATCAGGTAGTATATTTACTCCCATTGATGACAACCGGTCTATCTTAGGACAGCACCTCGACTCCTTCCACGCTGATGCCCACGCCAAGAAAGAAGACAGCGTTAGCCGGGGACACTCGGTAGATGTTAGCGCCATATCTCGAGCCAGGTTGTCAAAATCACCTCCTGCCTCCCAGCGCTCCAGCACTGGCGGCAATGCCGGTTTCGCCAAAAGTCGCGGTTCAATTTCCACTGTCGAGGGAGGTTTCACGCCTCCTTCCCGCTCGAACAGCTTGAAGATGGATGGCGCCTCGAGACCTAGGTTGCGGGTGCAGATCCCCGACGAAGCCTCTGACGCCGGTAGCAACACTGGAGAGCCGCTCACCACCTCGCCCCGGGGCACTGCGGATGCGTCGGCCCAGCCGCCACGGCGCAACGGAGCCGACGCTCCCAGGTTACCGCCTCCATCGCCATCGGCAACTACGCTGCTCTCCGCAGGAGCCACGGGTCCTCCTAACCCGTTCGCCAGACCGCCTCCCCAGACTCATAGCACAAGTATGAACATTGACACCCCCGTGTCTGCGCTCCCATCGCGGTTCCTCAACAACGAGTTCCTGCCGAGCCCAAGCAGCTTCTACCCTGGTTGGGACTTCAGAGGCGACAATAGCACGACTCTACCGAGTCCTTTGAACTTCGCTACCCCGGTCGCAGGGTCAGGGCCGTCCTTCCTGAATGACAGCGCGCCGAATCTGGCAAAACGGAAGAGCCCCGACATCAGCACCGGTGGGCCCCATTCAGACGGTCATGAAGGCTTAGAGGCCAAACGTGTCAAGGTCGAAAACTAGTGTCGAGTAACGCCAAGGAACAGTGAACCCACATCATTCATGCTGCAAATTCAACTAATATATGGACTCTCGGTGAGGGAGTCGGTCCGTCGCCGCCCCCAACACCACCAGCTGCAAATACACGCCGACTACAAAAACTTCGTGATAGCTTACAATGTTTGTTTTTTCCTGAGGCAGATTCTGCTGCAGTAATTTGGATACCCCCTTCTATCCTTTCTTGTTACATAGTATACTTTTACTTCCCATTCAACACGGCGGATTCCCGCCCGTCATATTTGGTTTCTACGTCATGCAAAGCTGCTTCGG
Source organism: Xylaria intraflava (assembly GCA_022385655.1). Taxonomy (NCBI): domain Eukaryota; kingdom Fungi; phylum Ascomycota; class Sordariomycetes; order Xylariales; family Xylariaceae; genus Xylaria; species Xylaria intraflava. The sequence continues at coordinate 90,970 of MU279839.1, read as the reverse complement.
TTTTTTACGGCATGGCGTGGCGTTTTTTTATCTCCCCAACCTTCTAGAGGCGCCAGCACCATTCATTCACTTCGGTGTTCTTTATTTTAACTCCTCCGGGGAGCATTTGACAAAAACGAACCTTGTCACTTTAGAGATGGACATGAAGAATGAGATTCATGGATTCTTTGTTATTCTTTTTTTTTATTCTGGACGTGGCTGTATTGGGAGAACGGCTATAGACTCCAAATGGTCACAGGGACGGCGTTCAAACGGGGGGCTTCTGGTGGTGTTGGGGTGTGTGGAGGGCTGTTGTCTGCGTCCCGTGTGTGATGTGGTGGCGAGGGGAGGGGAAGGTGAGGGATGATGTGGTTATCTGTAGTAATACTTCATGTCGAACCTTGTGTGTGGCTATCTGGAAGGGTAGGGTATGGTAGGGACGGGAAGGGAAGGGAGATGGTGGGGGGTTTCTCAAAAGGACGTTTAATGTAATGCTTTTTAACGCTTTTATTTTATGGCTTGATTTTTCTCCTTTAAAAACAAAAGTTTTCGGTTGGTTTGGCTGTGAATGTTTTGTGACTGTTTCGTGTTTTAGGTAGGTAGGTAGGTAGGTTGGTTGGGTTTGGATGTGGAGATGTTCTTTGCGCTGGTGTTTATAGGTGGTTTCCTCGTCGCCGTTAGTTTCTGGCTTCGTCTGTGTCGGACGGTAGACACCCCGAAGCTTTTCCTGCGGTGTTTGGATCCGGGTACCGTCCGTTTGCCTTTTACTCCGCCGCCATTCTTCCGCTTATGGGATTCGGTCAATGGGGATACGGAGGCGGGCTTGGTTTTCGATATGACGTTGCTAGGTAGAGAGGTTCTGCGTCTTTGTCTGGGTGGTTGGTTGGAGTTGGATCACGGGTCACTTCTTGCTTTTCCGTGTTTCTGATACCTTTTTCCTTTTTTCCTTCTTCCCTTCTTCGCTTCTTTTCTTCTTTTCTTATACGCCTTCTCTTTGCTTGGACTACATTGCACTACAACGAGCTAGGGACTTGGTTTTTCTTATGTTCATCTATGTAGTTAATTGACTACCTAGATCCCGTGGAATTCTTCTCTTCTTTTTTCTGGGGGATTGCTGGGATATCGATAAAAAACGCAAATATCAGATCCGAGAACGAACCTAGAAAATGGCTTCGCTGGGCTACTTTACTCTACTCCCGCAAAAAAAACGACATGTTCGATCCTGGGTTGCGAACCCGACTTGTCATCGCGCGGTTTCAACAAGGGACTGTTTATCATGCGTCTGTCATCCATGTACCCAAACCCCCACTGCTAACTACCTGCCTAAGCTACCTATCGAGAAATAGACCCCTGGTGTTTTAATCTATGTGTTCTGGCTGTGCGCGGTGGATGGGTTCCTTATAGGAATCCTTTTACTTTTCTGGGGATGTAGTATCCCCTTCTGCTCTCTATACGCGGTATTCTAGAACGTGAGGTCTGGGGTTGGAGTTAGGAAGGTAGATACGACAACATCGTGAGAGGTCCTTTGGATTTGCTACGTACGGTCACGAGATTAGGTAGGCTTAAAGATGTCTTTGGTCAGAGACGTATAAGTTTTATTCACAATAATTCCGACGCCACCTCGACAGGAGATATACGATACAATGTATACACTCAAAACCGTCTTATATCATAAACCTAACAGATCCCAAACCCGCCATCAACAAATGAATAAAGTACCTACCTAACCATCAAGAACCGGCAATTCCCCTACGCCGAAACCCCCATCCCACCGGGCTTAACATAACCCCCGAGAAACCACCATCACATGATCAAACGCATGCCTTTTGGGCCTAACGCGGTTCGTGCACAGTAACCTTTTAGTTTTTTAGCCTTTTAGGGTGGGATCGCCTTGCTTCTATTATTATCCCCCGGCGGGAATCCCCTATCTGGGCCTAGGGGCAGGGTGTTTGTGGGTTCATCTTGTTCGGGAGCCGGGTGGGATTTGCGTTGCCGGGGTTGTTTTTCTCCTTGTCTTGGGTATTGTGGTTCGTTGCTTGCTTATTTGATTTCTTGCTTGCTTGTTTGATTCCGGTATTCGTTTATTTATCTTGTTGTTCTCCCTCTTGTGATTCTTGGGTTTTGGGTTTTTTCATGCTTCTTTTACCGCTGGATGGATGGGTAGCTTTTGGGTAAATAGGACGGGTCGTGATCGGAACGGCGGAGTCCATCAGATTATACTTACCTTTGCGCTGATTGTTTATTAGGCTTTCCTTCAGGCTCGTCCGGGATCGTCACTTTTTTGAAGAAAGGGACAAAACGCAGTGTTTGTTACCCTTTCTTTTGATGTCGTCAAGTCACTCACCACGACGCGAAGTTGAAAACCTTGAACGCGAGGTTATTCTTAAGAGTCTCTTCACTGCGAGATCACCAATCCCTTTAACATCGCTGTTCTATTTCCCTGCTTAATTTAGACGGGATCTCAGTGTGTGGGAGTTCCCCGTGGTAAGGTCTTGCAGGCGTCGTGAGTAGTATTCAGGGGTTCGATCACTTCTTCCACTTCCCGTGTGGTGTATACCCATTCATCCCCGAGAGATGGTCCTTGCGTAAGAAACTATAAAGCATCTGGGCAGAAAAGCCAAACATTAGAAGCCTCATTGTTCAGGTGGTTAGTTACTTACCCGGAATCCCTCTTTTCTCCCGGTCTCCTCTCCGTCAGGAGAAGGTGACATCTCTACACCACCAAAAAGCAACGCGCTCGCCCTTCTAGCATATTGTTTAGGCTATATTGGATCATGGATACCATGCCTTATACATAATCGGTAGCTATAACACAACCAGCGGCAGTAATCACCACCCGAACCAAGAGGGATTCGAAACAGAGTGATGCTGCTCCTAACTAACCCTCCAAGCACGGGGTTCTGCCCGTTAAAACCCCAGAATCCACCTCGGTTCATCCTAGAGAAAGGCTTAGTCCTACGCCATCGCAACCAACAAGCAAGCCGGGGCTCCCAGCTTCCACCAAAGCGGCAGGCCCAAATCTCACGCGTTTTACACCTCGTTCCTTGTATAGCCATCGCGAGATCGTAGATATAAGTTTCAACTCCAGAGGTTAGTAGATAGATAGCGCGGATTTCTCATTTAAGATATTTCCTAATTCCGTTCTTTCGGTATAACGGGGATAACACCCACCACCAAACTCCATCAAACTCCACGCAACGGCGCAACAGCGCGGTAATACACACCAGATGAACAACTCACACAACAACAGATAAACCCAGGAGATAGAGCCTCTAATCCCATCACCATGAACAAAACCCATACCGTCCCAAGCCCCAAGCTTCGAAATGAAACCCAAAAGGGTCATCTCATGCTATCATATAATAGTAATCGATCTATAGCAGACAGCATGACAGGAGAGCTTAGAATGAGGCTACAAAACCCACCCATATACGACATAAAAGACCCAAATCACCACGTAGGTATACATAGGTAGGCATATATATATCCCCACGTGTCAAAAGATAGGTAACCTCCGCGGACATAATACCCCGAAATCGGAATACCTCATGAACTAGATATAGTTAAAGAGAATCCAGCGATAGATGTGTTCTTGTCTGAAGTATCTCCGAGATTATCTACGATCAGAACACCTGGTAATGCCGTCGGCTGTGCGTTTATTTTTTGCGGTCTGATATAACTGTCAAAGCTTAAGCATACAATTCAACTGTCAACAATGGAATCGGCCTCGTAACCAGGTCGATGAATACATAGAACGTCAAACTACAGTAATGACAAAGTACGTTCGGGTATCAGGACTTCGACAGGCGGATCAATTCACGGGAGGCATAGTTCACAAAAACACAGCCAGCTTCTCGCCGTGATAACCCGAGCGTTAACAAGTGCTCGCTCCAGTCTTTTTTTCTTTTCTCCCCTTTGTACTTGCTACCACAGATTGGTACAGTCACAGTCTCTTCTCCCCCCTCCGCCGATCCACTAATTACTTCCCTCATGCGCGTCCTGGACATCCGCGTCGCCTGATACCTAGGGCAATCAAATTACCTCACTGCTTGAGCTTTACTATTCGGGCCCCCCCTCTGTCCCCCTTAACAAAACAACCAACTTCAAGAAAAGATCAGGCCCTTAGCCAAGCTACACCCTACGCATTTCCAGAGTCGGCCGTCCAGCGAGAACCGAAATTCGACACAAAGAAAACCAGGCAAATGGAAACGAACGTACGACTCCGGAAACTCCAGGCACAGATTCAATTAATAACGCCGAACGTCGAGCGGTAAAATGGCGTATCGCAATCCTTTTTCATCTTGCGGCATTTTATCCTCGAGGCTCGTTCTAGTGGTATCATCGACAGGTGAAAAGATGTAAGACAATAGCGAAATGGTATATGGAACGCGCCGACGGGCGAGGCTGCGCTAGACATGCGCTATAAACAGAGCCGAAGGCAAATCTGACTAGAAAAAACTGGGGGATGAGTAGCGGCGGGAGGCGACTGGCAATCTCGCGTGCGTGTCCGCTTAAAAAGGGCCCATGTACCGTCCCTAGCGGCGGCTTGCGGGTGATGGCATTCCCGGGGAGTTGGCCCCTTCCATGTTGCCCGTCAGCTCGGCAACCCGGGCTTTGATACGGGCCACGCGAGATTCAATGGCTATCGAATATTAGTAAAAGATGATGGCAGCATTTTATTGCTTCCGGACAACTTACTCTCTTCGCCGCTGGTTTCGTCATCACCGTCGGTGGTCTTGCTGTGCCCGCCTCGGCTCTGTTCCTCACTCTGACGCGCGGCCCGCTCGGCCGCGTTCCTTCGAATGGCCGCCCAACGGTCCTGCGTTGCGACAATTGGCGAAGGTGCCTCGTCTTTCTCGTACTCCTCTTCGTCGTGGTTCGTATCGCGCGGGGTCGGTGAAGAGGGTACATCCTCTGGCTCATTGCCTTTGGCTTCGGTGGGCACAAACGCCGGCTGGTCCAGGAGAGGACCCTGGTCAAACCGTGAGAATTCATTACGTGCCTCATTTGCATCTGCCGTGTTGACACGGGAAAGTGCTTCTGCGGCCGTGGCGTCATTCGTAGCATCACCTGTTGCAACCGGAACAGAGGGCGGGGCGGGTGTTTGATCGTCCTTGGCCTGTGCAACAGACGTCACTTGGACGGACTCATCGACGGTCGGCTCCTGCCGAGGTGTCTGAGGTAGTGGTGACTGAGCACGGCTGGAGTCGGCTGTCTTGACTGGCTCGATAGCCAAGTGGCTCACCTCGGTAGGCTCGAAGCCCTTGGAGTTCCTGTTCTTGTTGCGCCCAAACAGCTTTCTGAAACCACTTGTAGCCTTCTTGTCTTCCTTGTGAAGCTTCTTCTGCTTCTTACCATCAGGACTGGTAGCGCTAGGCACAGGGGAGACCATCGTCTGGCGGGTAATTTCCGCGCTGTCTTCTCCGCGTGGCAGAGGAGGCAATGGCGAATCACGGCCCACCGGCCCTGGGCGCTCAGCTGGGTGAATATCCTTGAGGCTCTTCCCCGGTACGGGCGGTCCTTGTTCATTCGCAGGTGCTTGGACTGGAGACTGCGGTTTTTCGGGGACTTCTGGCCCATGAGCATTACCGTTCATTTCAGTCATTCCAGCAAGCTGCCCAAGGCCGCGTCCAGCGCTCATGTCGCCTAGATACGCTTCACGGATGGCCTCTTTGTCATACTTGTTGGCCCATTTCATGGCCGGGGAAGCCTCCTTCATTATGACGGGTTGCAAAGTGAGAACGCTGTTAGTCTTATCTCCCGTAATGTCCGCTTCTGCTCGCCCACGCCTCTCTGGGATATCCGCCTGTTGCTGCTGTTGTTGTCGTGCGCTCAATTGCTGTGCGGCAGCCTGGATTTTGGCCTGTTGGTCTGGTCCGATACTGGTCTTGCTGAGGAGGCTTGTGGCAGTACCGCTCGTGTTGGCCTGATCGCCTCGGTTGAAGATACCCTTGCCGTTGGACTTGCTGCGGGATAGGCCTACTCTACCACGGCGGGTCCAGCTGAAGAAGCCCTTCTTTTCCGCAATGTACGCACTTGCATCTAGTTCGGGCGCAGCTCCTTTGACCATCTCTTCCATGACGAGCCATTTGCCAGACTGAATGGCCGTCTCTATGACAGCACACCTACCAAAGGCAGATTTTCGCTCCGCCGTCTCTTCTGGCGCCAGACTACTCATCCATACCCACCAGAAAGCTTCATCGAAATTGAATTGCGTGATGCTAGCCAACTCGCCTGGCTCGAGTGGTCGTTCAGACTCAAGTCTACCGTGGTGAGACTGGGATGTCCGTTGTCGGACGTTGGTTTCGATAGGGGGTAGGACCTTATCCGGCGGTAGCAAGGTGTTAGAGGGGCCCGAGTCGTCAACAAAGCCCGAGGACAAGAAATCTGCCCACGAGGGAGTTGTCGGCCTACCCAAGTTACCACCCGATGCCGGCGTCGTCCGTAGTCCCGGGCGTTGCGCGAGACTGATCTTGACGGTGTCTTCGTCCTCGTCTTCCTCCTCTAAACTGCCACTAAAGCCGATGTCCTCGAATCGTGACCAGGATGCGTCGCGCAGGCCAGTCGAATGCTTTGAACTCGATACCTGGGACTGATTGGCTAGCGAGATCGCCTTAAGAACTCTGTGGCACTCTTCAGTCAGGGCCTCGACTGGATCCTCATATTCAGAGAAGTCTCGGAGAGCCTTATCGCTGTCACGGTACTGGAAGTGGTTGGCGCGGCGCAACAGGGAGAAGGGCGTTGGTGACACTGCATCGACAATCATCACGACTCTGTAAGTGGACGAAAACGCGATGGTGGGTGTCTGCGGCGGGTATTCGGTCTCCTGCAGCAGTTTCTGCAGGGACATGGGTAGCAAGGATATACCGGCTGTCTTGGGCTGCTGGGGGGATAGCGACCGGAGATATGCGAAGAACAAATGGCTCGTGGCATCCGCAGCGCTGCAAGGTACATAATTAGCAAGTCATGGCCCTATGCAAGATTAGAATCAGTCTCAGTGGCCTACCGTGACCAGATCTTGTACCCCCCTTCGAATCCATCGCTGGTATCCTTGTGCTCAAAGGCCCACCACGATGCCATTCGCGAAAGTTTGCGACCGCCCAGTCCATTTGCCTTCCCATGTGCTGCAATTGCAGATAACAAGTCAAAGTAGTCGAAGACAATACTGGATCGGGCCTCGTTATCAACGCTCAGAGGAATAAAAGTTGTGAAAGAGTCTGGAGCCATATTGGAGTCTGTGGGAAACTCAATTAGCCCCGTTTTGCTGTGCACCCTAATTTTATGGGACGGACCGTACCTTGTTCGCCAACCTTAAACAATTCGTAGGCATCCCAGCCGACTAGGCCACCGGGGATTCTGCTCCAACACCACTTGAGAACACCCGCTATGACCTAAGCGCAGAGTTAGCACTGACCTGGCAACGACAACACAGCAAGGCGGCGACATACCATGGGCTCCGTCATACGCAACTCCTGGGAAAGAGCATCTCCATGCATACCGTGATTTTCATCGTCGAAGAAGTGGCGGATGAAGGTGCGCACGGCGCTGGGATCTGAGGTCGGACGAAAGGGCAGGAGAAGAAAAGGAAGATCGAGAGCTAGCCATTCGTTCAATTGTCATTAGCGCTCCAAGTGTTGCGAGTGTCTTGGATTCATGTTTCAGTTAAGACCTACCTCGTGCCTTTAGCTCGGCCGTACATCGGTGAACGAGGTCTTGAATCTCGTCTGGCCCGACGGACGTGCGTGTGTAGGCATCGTCCCAGCGCGGCTTGGCTGGCAATTGGTTGGTTGAGTCGTCACTGCCATTCTTTTTGGACCTCAACTTCCCATCCTTGCCCCTTATGCGAGAAAATAGGCTGGGCATGGTTAACGGGAAATGAGAGGTGAAAAATCCAAGTCTCCAAGCTAGCACCATTCGTCCCAGACGTGTTGGGGATACGGAAACCAATGGAGTGAGAATAGCTTGCCCCGGAGAATCAGTCGTCTGAAGAGAATTAAGAGATGAAAGAGAAAAAAAAAAAGAGGATCAAAGATCAGTGAGTTTCAAGTGTTGCGCCAACTCAGAGGTGGGGGGGACCAGGTTGGGTATCGGATGGAATGGGGACCCGGGGGGTGGATGGGATGCGTTGGCAAAAGTCGGTAACCCGAGCGATTCGCTGGTTAACACAGATGCAGTGACCTCGTCAGTTACTGGCTGGCAACGGGAACCATGACTTGCATCATGGTTCGTTCGCCGGGTTGTTTGCACCGTGACTCTGCCCAACGTTGAAGATGGGGCCGATCAACTAGCAGTGGCTGGGGGCCGGGCTGAAAGACGAGACGGCGGACAAGGGAGGGTATAGAAGAGGGTGTAAAGAGAGCTGTTTCAGAAGCGGGAAACAAAACAGAGAAGAGCAGGATTATAATGATGAAGAGAAAGGCGAGGATTATTACCGCTAACGAAATGATCGCGCAGGTACTAAGCACGGTTCGAGATAGGCGCGGAGGCGTGCATATGTGCAGTGAAAGGGTGTCGGCGCGCACGTCACGCCGGGAATAAGGAACGAGGAACAATATTACATAGCAGTGATGCACGAGGTGGATGGCGATGGTGGATTCACAGCTCCAGGGCCATCAATTGGCGTCGAGGAGGCGGTCAGACGATAAAGGAGTGAGGATCGGGAATGGTCAGTCACCAACGAAAGGGGAGAGGAAGTATAATAGTACCTGAACAAATAGAGACCTGGAAGAGGGAGAGAGTGAGAGTGAGTGAGAGTGAGCGAGCGAGTGAGTGGAAGCTGGTATAATTGAAGTTGACGAGGTTCGTTCAGGGGGCCGGATAAGAAGTTTGCTACCGACTCGTGCCTTAGCGTGGTATGTACATAACGGGTTAGTCAGGCACGGTATCGGGCGCGTGTGGTGTAGGCAGATAGTCCACTATTGGATATACCTAGATACTGAAAACACCGAGAGTGGAATATCTCACATCTACGAACCGGCACCTACACTATTACACTACACTGCATCATCGTGTATGTGTCTTATTCCCATTAAGCATCTATAGATTACCTACATCTGCATTGCAGGTCCCTATCTGTACGTATGCAATCTGCGTCTCTTGGAGAGATTCGAGAACTCGTGGTTGAGTGCAAGCACGGAACCACAGTTGGATAGACTCAGTGCAGTGTGTAAGTGCTAGATACTGTAGATACCACCATAGCAGATACTATCGACCGGCTTACCGTGTTGGGAAGCATGTGGGGGGTTCCAGGTCTGGTCATTGCGCCGGCAATTGTCGTGGTACCTGACATCCCCCCGTAATCTCGGGTTGGGTGTATGTAGACAGTTTAGTGCACATATGCAATACCACCAATATCCCATAGCTCAGCGCCTGGCCAGTCACTGCAACGTCCTTTATAACCCAGTACCTGGCTTACAGGTACCTGTAGCTGGGCTAGGACAGCTGGGGACATCATCAAGCAACCGCCAAGGAGTCGCAGCACCCGACGACAAAGTACCCGATGCGCAACCTACATCACACCTGTCACGTCCCTCTCTCATGAGCATGGGTTTTTAAGCATCATTTCACATCGGTGCGCAATGTACACTACAGAATAGGTATGCTACCCTCCCTACCCATCGAGCCGGGCTGCGTCCGCGGTATTATCGAATCAAGCCCTTTTTCTTTTATATATATACCTTACATAGATCCTCTATTTCACTTCCGAGGCTTCAATCTATTCCGTCGGCTGTACGGGGTACATATGTAGGTAATTATCTCTAACGAGGATCGGCGTCGTCGTCGTCCAACAATGTCAGCCGCGGCTTTCAGCAGAGTAACGTCATGTTGTCGCTATTCGACACTAACGACGACATAGTCCTGAGCTTCTCGGGACCAGTGGCTCCTCAATTTCAGGACGCCCACCCCAAATTGCCGGATTGAAGAGCTTCGCTAAAGCAACAGTCAGGCCAGGACTGCAAATGCCTTACCTACCTGTTCTGGGTATACACGATGTCTGTTGCCCCGGAAGACGTCGAACAGTCGGTCCAAAAGAAGCTAGATATGTGTTGCAACGTGACTTTATTATCTACTATTGCCACTGCTGACAACTCCGTAGTCCGTACTTCCTACGTACTCAGTATATTCAGAAGTATATACTTCGTACAAACCATTGCTCGGAATCGAGCTGGATATCTCAATGTCGTGCCAAGACGGCGACTAACCCCTTTTCCCCCAAATTCAATCTGTGCTCGAGATAGACACGTCCTGGTCTTCCCGCCCACGCATGATACTGGAACCTGGCCCTGCATGGAGGCACACCTCATCAAAGCCCTGCAGCCAATTAATCATCCCCCCGTCCGCGCACCCGTCGCCATTGGCTGCCGAGTCTGTCCTGATTCCTCGTCCCACGAATTCGTCGGAATCGGCGTCAACGGTAACCCGTAACCTTACAGCCGCCATCGCGCGGAGTTCTACCCGAGCTTGGCCTGTACATGCCCAGAGAGTAACGGCCGATAGGTAATCGAGAGCGAGCGAGGCGTGCGTCGTTTATTGATCCCCAAGTGCCGATAACTACAATCGAGGCCCCCCTTCGGACCCGACGCCTTTCGACGCGCTCTCTTTCGAAGTATTCGTCTCGCTGCTGACGGACAATATATCCAACGCCAATTGACCCATGCAGCCATGGATTCGTCGTGCACCCAGCAAAAAAAAAGTTGTGTTGACGGGCCCATATCGGCCAATCTCGTACTGCTGCGACTCAGTCACCATTCGGAGCAGAGGGTTACATATCTACGGGATGCTACTTATGAACCCGGGACCTCTCCATATCTTGACTCCCACCACCTCCATCCAGTGACGCATCACCTCAACCACCTACGTAGCCATGTTCGCGACGAACGCGCCTACATATATCTCAACCCTATTCTCCCGCTGTAGCAAACCGGCTATCTGCCTCGTAATATAGCGTATACGGCCGGCTTCACGGCAATGCGGCCCTCCGTTTACCACAACAGGACGGTACTATGTAAGGTGGACCCGGTCACATTCCGAAAAAAAAGTCGGGGTGCCCAGATCGGTGCGACGCCTCAAAGGCACATACATAAACACACCAAGAAAAAAACACACAGCACAGCCCACAAAGCCTCAACCCATCCGAATAAAACAAGCAGACAAAGAAACCAGCAAGACGAGCAAATCACCGCCCACGTCCCATATACCGGCACGCAAAGCCGTATACGGAACCACAGCCAGCGACAACCGAAAAAAACCCAAACCCAAAACCCGCCCCCCCACGAACCCTTAACCTCCCCCCGGCCAAAATTTCGCCCGTGGGGGAATACATGAGAAACGTCAATTCGTAATATGGTGCGAACCAGAGCCCGTGTGATAGGTAAGGTAAGGTATAACATGCCGGGTTCACGACGTGATGGACCCAGCACCAACACAGCACTGCATACAGATTACCCACCGTTCCTAACCGTCCGGTCAAGGCAAGTAGTAACGGAGCCCATCCCCGGCCTTCTCCCCCGCCGGCGACAAGTTAACGAAGCCGTGAGACGCAAACAGCAATGATCAAAAGCCCGGTCATCGGACTCAATCCCGCCTAAATCCCACCATCCAGTCAAGGCAAGTATCAGTCTGGCGAGTTTAGTAACAGGACAATCCAAACCCGAGCGAGCAGGTAATCCATACAGCATAACACACTCACCAAAAAAAGATCAGCAAAAATAAAATCCCCCTTCAAAAATCACCAGGAAGAAAAAAAGGCAAAGCACAGAAACTCAGTCCGAATTAATTCCACCAAAGACGCTCCCACCAGAGGGAGAAAAGGGGGTCCAAACCACCCCAGCGTCAAATCCACAGTAAGTACCTGTGTAAGGCTGTGTAAGGTATCCCAGTATAAACAACCGCGTAAACCACGGCGTCATATTCCATCCCTCATAGTATCCCGATTCCCAGCATAACTGTTAAAAAAGGGAGAGAAACCCAAAACGCCCAACCCTCGATCCAGGTATATCGCGAGAAACCCCGTGTCCAGACGCCGACGCCGACATTAGGCAGTATAGTGTACAGTAGATAGCGGTGGTATACACGAGGACAAACCAGAGAATTACCATTACTGGCCATTACTTCCCTTCAGCCACGCTCTTCTTCGCATCCTCTATATCCCCCGTAGTCTTTCCCCCTGTATCTGTATCTTTCTCGGTAGTCTTCTTAGCAGCCAAGGCGGCAGCAGTAGTAGTAGCAACGCCGGAAGAGTGCAAGTTCCAATCAATCTCGCCGTCAGCGCCATACCGACCAAGCAGCCACTCATTCGTCTTCCGGAAGTGGCCGCAGTCGAAGAACCCGCGCGCGGCGCTGAGCGGGCTGGGGTGCGCGCTCTTCAGCACGAGGTGGCGCTTGGAATCGACCTTGGACACCCTGTCGCCGGCGGACTTCCCCCAGGCGAGGAAGACGACGCCGCGCGTGCGCTTCTGCGCGACGACGTCGATGACGCGCTGCGTGAAGGCCTCCCAGCCGCGCCCCTGGTGCGAGTTCGCCTCGTGCGCACGCACTGTCAGGCTGGCGTTGAGCATGAGGACGCCGCGCTCCGCCCACGGCGTCAGGAGGCCGCCGCTGTTCGGCGGCGCGACGAAGGTCGGGTAGTCCTTCTTCAGGGCTATGTACATGTTCTTCAGCGAGGGCGGGGCGGGCGTGGGCGGGCGCACGGAGAAGCAGAGTCCGTGGGCTTGGTTGTGGTTATGGTAGGGGTCCTGGCCTAGGATCACGCACTTCACCGTGTGGAAGGGGGTGTGGCGAGACCTGGTTCATATACGTATATATATCAGCATGCCGTATTCCTTGATCCTAACCAGATAAAACTCGAATAAAAAGGAACGTACCAGGAGTAGATATCCCCTGGCGGGGGAAACACCTTCTTGCCGGCCTGCTGCTCCTTCTCGAGGAACTTCTTGAGCGCGATGAACTCGGGCCGGACGATCTCGTCCTTCAGCACGGCCAGCCAGCTCGGGTCCAGCGTGTCGATCTCGAGCTTCAGATACGTCTTCTGCTCGGGCGTCAGCTTCGCCACCCAGGCGGCCTTGTCGAATTTCAGTGCCGGCGGGGCTCCCGCAGCGCTAGAGTTAGATGTCGACGTTGACGTTGATGTAGCGGGGGTTTTGAAGAACGAGGTTATGCTCCCGTTTACTTTTGTCTTCTTGCTCGCGTCCGGAGTCCCGGAGTCGCTTTTCCGCTTCAACGAGGCGGAGGCTGGGGATGACATGGTGGGTTTGCTGGCTTTGCGTTTTGTGTTCCGTGGGGTTGGCGTGGACTGTTCTGAATACAGACGAAGCTGGACGCGGGGATGGAGGGGATCAATTGGGAGGTGGTGGCGAGTAAATAGCGAGGGAAATGAAACGAAGGGCCACTGAAAGAGTGATCGGGTGAGGATGTCGCGGAACATTAGGGGGTATGCTCATCGAGTACGGTTGTAATTCGCACCTGCCATGGCTGTGGCTCGTCGACGCGTCAAGGTTCGGTTGCTAGCGCGACTCGACGCGCACGTGCTTTACGCGGGTTCATGTGGCTCGTGCGGGGCTGGCCGGGGTTCTCGTTAGCAGATCAGATACTCTTAGTCAGCTTTCGTCGGTCGATGTCAACGCCTCTCTCTCTCTGCTTTTCTGCGATTGCCTTCGGGGGTTGGTATATAATCCTCCTTACGCGTTGCTCCTCCCACGTACGACCACAACCACCGGAAAACTCGGGATCCCGTCCGCTCTCCCATCGATAAACCGGTGAGTGCTGAATTAGTAGTCGGGTCGGTGACGACCGGCGAATCCTCGGTGTTGTACGTTTTGCTTCATTTTTTTTTGGGCTTTTCTGGATATCTGAGATCTTATTTGTTCCTATTTTCCCTTTCACATCATTTTCTTTTTTGGGGGGGGAGGCAGTTTGTGCCCTTATTACGTAGATAGTCGATCTTCACCGCTGGCTCTATAACGCTATGCCCACTCTACGGAACACGGAAGTCCCATCGAAAAAGAACGCGCGACGCGAACCGCTATGACCCCTATAGCACCACAAACTATAAGCGCGCACTTTTAAACCAGACTTCCATATACGTAGATCACGTAGTACTCCTATCTAGACATCAATGGCCACGCACAAGATCACAGATGAAACCCAGGCCGAAAGCAAGAGCTCTGTAGATAACTAGTATTAAACAGGTCAAGTCACAGATAGCAGCTCCATCGTCAAGTCTGAACATCCTGCCTTCACCTCCGGACCATGAAACCGATCAAGATCTGACATGCTTGAATACCTCTTATCAAGAAAATCAGTCTAGACTTACACACCAGCAAGCCAGCAGCGAAAGCTTCATCACCCCGTTCCTGATTGGCCGTATACGCATGGTCCTAGACCAAGGTCGTGGACCGCACGCATGTTATTGTCCGGCAGGAATGTTAGGTCCCGAGTCGACGCACTGAAAACCTATGTATTCTATATCTCCTAGGAGGATATCCACACCATATCAAAAGCAAGGAAAGTGCTAGACCGGACGTCCGGCCGGCGGAGATTCTTTCGTTATTGGCGGTTGACTTATAGCATCCGATCTCTCGGCGCTGAGCCGGAGCTTGTTCGTAAGCGTACCAACTCCAAGCCCGCGTAACTGTAGCCTATGGGAAACCCACCTCATTTCTAGAATCGTATACCCCCAGGCGTAAAAAAACCAGTCCCTCAGGAACCACGACATAGAATCCTCATAGCACCATACAGTCAACAAACACAAATCAACACAAGAGCAGAGATTCAAGGCAAAGCAATCCCCAGCCCCCGAGAAGAATTCGGCGATCATACAATCGTATTCCCATCATTATCTGAGTAAGGTTATGTAGGCAGTACTGACCACGCAGACGAACCAAATCGTACAATGCACACTGGCAGCCCCTCCCCACAAACGCAGACACCGCTTTGTCGCCGGCTGAATTTTTTAGTTTCTTCCTCGTCCTTACCGGACAGGCTCCCCCCCACCCCCCCTTTTCTATAAAGCGAAACGGCCCCTCTCTAGATAGAACCTTTCTAAAAGAGCTGTCCGGGCAACCAAATGCCACATGGCACTGCCCGCCTATTTAAGACTCCCGACCCGATTCCGGTCCATGTGGTTGGTTCCCCCTCCCTCCCTTTTTTTTCTGTATCGCGCAGAAAATGTCCTCGTCGCCTGCTTGCCAAGGTATCATATGTAATAAGAACGCCAGGCCAAATGCAAGTATGTAGGTAGTGAAAACAGGGAAAGAAAATGATAAAAAGGAGTCGAGAGTGATCATGTGTACATCGGCGTTGAGTTGGGATTTCCCCCTTCTTCTCTGCCCAGGGTGTCCGTCGTGAGACTTATGGTTCGCCGGCCTGTCCCTCGTGTTGCTTCCTCGCGTGTCGCTCGTTCATGCTCCTGGACACTCTCTTGCCCACTTCGTAGCTGCTGATCATGATGGCGCAAGCCGGAGCCACCTTGAGGGTACGGGGGATCCAGCCCATCCAGAGCCCGGCCATACCCTCGGTTCGAAAGATGTGCCACAGCAGTCGTGCCATATTACCCTCTTCCGGCGCTAGGGTCTGCCCTGCGCCCGGCGTTGACTTCTTAACTGAATCCCGATATACTTGTGTCCTCGTCTTGCCAACGTCGAAAGGCATAGTCGCCATGGATGCAATAGCGCCTGACAAAGCGCCTGCCGTAAAACTGTCCACCAAGACGGCCGTGTGATTCTCCTCGCTCTGTGACTTGCTCCTCTCCCGTGAGCGGGAACTTAAATCGCGTGACAGTGAGCGTCCGCGGTGTTCCTCGCGCATGTCGGTTAATTTATTCCTAATCGTCTCGTACCCCATCCAGTACAAGCCGGAGAAGGGCACGTCACGCCACAGATGCAGAGTGATGCCCCTCCACAGCGAGCGATAGCCGTGCTCCGCGACCATCTCGCGAAGGCCCCTAAACGTATCCTTGAGGTGACTCGTGGCTGTCGAGCCGGAAGATGCCTGGAGCCGCGTTTTGAAGAGCTCGATGGGGCTGACAGCAGCCACGGCCAGTAGACGCGCCGTAGACCCTGCTGTCACAGCCTTCGTGTCATCCCTAGCCAGCCTGCTGATGGGGCTTTTCTTGTTGAACCGTAACCAATCGTAACCCGTGAAATAGATAATGTTGGCCGGGATGGCCATGACCAGTGTAGGGGACAGTCCCCTCCATAGCGTAGTGAACCCCTCGTTGCGCGCGATCTTCCGCATGCCGTCGAAAGTGGACGTGAAAGTCCGTTTCTGCGCCTCCTCGACAGCGCACTCGGCTGCGCCTCCGTTCGCACTCAGCCCTTCTAATCTCGGGTCGGCGAGACAAGCTTCCATGTTGTTGTTCATGAAGAAAACTTCTCGGCAGCAGGCGGTGATGCCGAGATTTGACGGGCGGAACCCATTAGTCGTTGTCACGGCAAGTTTCTGGAAATCCGGGGCGGCAGCGGGTTGTGATGACGAGCCCTGCGCCTGTAGTCTGACGCGAACAACATCAAGAGGGGTGACTATGGTACGTGTACGTTAGTATGCGCGCTCTCTCCTCTTCGCCCAACCGATACGAAAGGCCAAGCAAAGACAGAAGACGGAAAAAGTTTATCAGGTGGCGAACATACCGAGGAGCGAAGTCAACAGGCTACCCGTAATGGCCGAGGCCATCTTCTGGCCGGCCGAGATGTCGATGCCGTCAGTATTGGCATCATCCTTTGAAGCAATCATTGTCGTCCCAGCAAATGCATCCTCAGCGGCCGGTGATGTGTTGAGGCTCTGAGGGTCAGAGCTGGTGCTACGAGGAGACATCGTGAAATGGGCTGGCTCCGGGGTTCCGGAGAACGCCCATTGGAGAAAGAAGACTCGCGCGCGAGAAAGTCGCGATCGAAATGCGATTAAGAGCAGGATGTGGGTTGGGAGAGGAGAAGTGGTTGTAAGAGGCACAAGGATGGTGTGTGTTTGCGGATGACAAAAAAGTTGTAGGTGAGAAAGCTAAAATAAACCGGAGAAGCTTTGGCCGCGAGCGCTACAAACGGTACCTACGTCAATGAAACTGGTCCGCAGGCTAAATGCAATTTACCGTACTTCGTAGGTAGACTATAGATTTTGGAGGGGATAGTCAGTTAGAGAGTATAGAGGCAAGGGGCTACGCACGGGATGACAAACAGGATTCTATCGTCTTCGTGGGGGAAGCAGGGAGAAGCCGTCAACGCGGAACAAACTGGCGGTCTTCGTGGCTAGATGCGGATGCGACAATCGCCGATTCGCTCCGGTTGAGGACTGCAGGCGACTGTTGCCGACTGCTGATGGGGGTTTATTCTAGTAGCGTGCATAGTACTATAGCGTATCATCACTTGGTATAGACACACCCCGGGCGTTTCTATTCCTTTTGCTTTGTTCCTCTTTCTCTTCTCTTTCTCTGACCACTTGCTCCGACCGGGACCGAGTAATTATGTGTATCAGATTAGTCCGTAGGTATGCTTTATACCAGAAACTCGGCCCCCTTGTTTATGGCATCCCCGGGTGACATCAATCAATGAGAGGCACAGCGCACGGCAAACCACACCCCTCAATCAACAGCGGGAGGGGCGTGTACGTAGCCAAGCCGTTATCGGCCCGTGTTATCACAAGCGAATATGTAATCGGTCGGGGTTAAGCCCGGAGTTAGGTTCAACGCCCACACCGCGGTGGAGCGCGGCATGGGCATCTCCCGACGATCGCGATCCTGTCTATAACCTGTACACGCAAACCACCAGGTCACCTATTCCAACCGAGCCTTACTACGATCCATTTTATAAGAAGGGTACTAGTAGCGTACCAATGCACGCTTATTAGACTCGATGCCTCTGAAGCAGGCCCTCCCGGAGTTTTACAAGTAGCACCATGCTAAGGTAATAATGAGCCAACAGCATGCAACTTAAAGCCGAGGATAAATCGGTCGACAGGACTGCCATGCTTGGCCCGCATTAGAGAAATGCTGAATGGAAACTATATGACCTGGAATTAGTCAAATGAGTGGCGGCTCTGTACGGGTCTGCAGCTAGAACCATCCTGGGCAGACAGCTGGACAGGCTCAGATGTAGGGTCAATCCTTTCCCACCGCATGATCGACAGCTCCCGTATAACAACCTCCTCGTGCAGAGTTGATGGAATTACCTATCTCACTTCACCCCGAGAAAGGATTGCTATTCAAGTAAAGCACACGCTAGCATAGTTCTTCCAGGCGCTCTGTAGAAAACCGCATAATAATAACCATTCCCAACCTCGTGCCAATCGCCACGGTGGAACCGAAAACAACACAAGTCCGCGGTCGAAAGTCGGGCGGTAGGCTGAGCAGGTCCTTGCCGTTGAAAGTCACCCAGGCGCCACGTACGCCGACTCCAAGTTGTTGGCCATGCACCGGCCCATGATGGAGCCAAGAACCGGGGCCACGTTCACCGGCATCACCTGCGTTTGGTAGAAATAGGTCGTACGATTCATTAGAGAAATTGTTGCGTTCGGTTGACCGCATTCTTAAACCGCGACCTTTATCGAACGACCAGAGACGTACAGTCCGGTCGTTAGACCTTGCGGATATAGTCCAGTCGCTTGCTAAAAACACGATCGATCTGTTATAACCGGTATGGCCTTGGAGCGTCTGTGTTTGCGTGTGCTCTCCTGCCTCAACTGACCACAGCCGTATTGTGCGATTCACGGACGCCAATGCTATGACTCTGCTGTCAGGCGAGAACGCAGCTTGCAGGACCGTATTGGTATGGCCCAATGTCCGCAAGTGCTCCCCTGTATCAGTTGACCATAGCCGTACCGTTCCATCGTCAGCAGCTGATACTACAGCCCTGCCGCTTGGCGAGAACTCAATCATGCTAATAAAGCCAGTATGGCCCTCTAATGTCCGCAAGTGCTCGCCTGTATCGGCGGACCATAGCTGTACTGCGTCGTTGTCAGATGCTAAAGCTATGAGCCCACAGATGGGCGAGAACGCAGCCACGGTGGCAAAGCCAGCACGGCCCTTCAATGTCTGTAAGTGCTCTCCTGTATCGGCCGACCATAGCCGTACGGTGTTATCGTAAGCTCTCGACACTATAATCCTTCCATTTGGTGAAAACGACACCGACATGATCGGACCTGTATGGCCTTCGAACGTGTGCAGGCGGTTGCCAGAATCGACTGACCATAGCCTTATTGTATTATCGTCAGATACTGAAGCTAGGCCCCTGCCGTTGGGCGAGAACACAACCATAGTGACAAAGGCAAAATGGCCATTCAATTTCCGCAAGTGCTCGCCTGTATTGGCTGACCATAACCGGATTGTCCTATCTTCAGCCGTTGATGCTATAGTACTGCCGCTGGGCGAAAATACCACCGATTTTACCCGATCAGCATGGCATTCGGGCGCCTCTGATTGCTCGCTTGCTTCGGCTGACCATAGCCGTATTGACGCATCCCCGGACCCTGACACTATAGTCTTGCCGTCAGGCGAGAACGCAACTGAAAGGACTATATTAGTATGACCCTCAAGCGTTTGCAAGTGCTCGCCTGTCTCAGCTGACCATAGCCGAATTAGTCTATCAGTAGACCCTGAGACTATGATGCTGCCACTAGGCGAAAATGCAAGTGACGTGACTACACTAGCATGGCATTCAAGTGTCTGAGAATGCTCGCCTGTCTCGACTGACCATATTCGCAATGTCAAATCGTCAGATCCTGAGACTACGATACCGCCATTGGGTGAAAACGCGACCGATGTGACTACACCGACATGGCCTTTGAGCGTTTGTAGATGCTTGCCTGTGTCAGTTGACCATAGCCGTACCATACTATCGGAAGACCCTGACGCTATAGTCCCCCCATGGAGGGCGACCGAGCTGATCCCGCCAGTATGGCCCTTGAGTGTCTGTAAGAGCATGCCCGAATCAACCGACCATAGCCGAACCGTATTATCGTAAGACCCCGACACTGCAAACTTGTCATTCATCGCGACCGAGTTGACGCCATCAGTATGGCCCTTGAGCGTTTGTAAGAGCACGCCCGTATCAGCTGACCATAGCCGAACCGTACTATCCTGAGACCCCGAGGTTATTGTCCGGCCATTTGGCGAAAATGCAACACACGTGACCGCTTCAGTATGTCCCGCAAGCATCTGCAATTTATCACCTGTATCAGCCGACCATAGCTGTACTGTATTGTCACCATGCCCAGACGCTATAACCCTGCCGTTGGGCGGTGAAAATGCGACTGATGTGACCACACTACCATGGCCTTCAATCATCTGTAAACAGTGACTCCAATGAGTGCTGACTTGTGGTCCAAGAGAAATCCAACCAGGCATATCGCTTTGGAATGTATTACGAACGACACTCTTCGGAGTAAATATAAGTGCTGAGCAATACACCTGCAATGGGGTAACCTGAATTGATGACACATTCATGCGAGCAAAGCGTAACGCGTCGTCGACGAAATGTGATAGCTCAATACAGCGTCCAGGATCGGCCTGAGTTAAATTTAGCTACATAGATAATGTCGCGGTAGGGAGCTGAGTGAGGGTATACCTGGGACAGTGACTTCAAGACCCGCAGGTCTCGAATACTTTCTGAAGCGCGGCCAATGAGGCTCAACGCCTCCAACCAGTGGAGGAAATGCCGTTGCAGAAAGCGATAAACTTGATCACCGGAAATACAGTCTCCTGCTTGCTGGACGTGGTAAACCCAATATAAGCACGCATACTGGCATTCTGGTGCCAATCTGTCGCTTATTACCCGATTATCAATATCAGAATTGGGGGTCCCTGGCCATTTTATTTCGCAAATATCTTTGCGAAGTATTTCGTCCATGACGCGAAAACAGCTCTCTGCTACTTGCTTGTGTATTTCTTGTTCGTTAACCCAGAAAATGACGCTGCCTTGCTCCGCCTTCTCTGGATCTAACAGAAAGTCGCGAAATGAAAGATGTAGTAACCTGACGGGTAGGTCTCTTGACGAGGGGACGCTCAACACCGAATGGAGCCAGTCCAGTCTGGAGTCTATAACGTCAGGGGTTTTCTCAAGCAGCCTCGCTAGGGCCGAAATCGAGAGCGGACTGGCAAGAATCACGATAGTCCCTACTATATCTCGAAAGTCTTTCATATCCTTAATTTTCTCACGTTCAGACCGGCCATTAAGCATTCGGTTCAAAACTGGAAGATAGGTTGCATCCAATTTGGATTCCTGGCTTCTGGTCCGATACTCCAGGACGGTCTGGAGTTGCTGGTCAGGATTGCCACCTTTCCGATCGGCTAAGAAACGACAAACCGTAGCAGCGAAGATGAAGAGTGGAATTGCCATGTTCACGAGAATCTGGGTTTTCGACGCTTCTGGCCAATTCGATGGAAGTTGTCGATCTCGCGGCACAGAGCGATTGTAGTTGTCTCTGATATTCGCTAGTTCGTGGTTAAAATACATAGACAAATCGTGTTCGACTATCTGCTCGGGTATTTCATGGAGTATAAGATCTTGATATGTGCCTTGCACAGCGCCGAAACCTAGTTGTATGGGTAAATCTGGCCTGCTAGTTATAAATATCCGCAATCGTGGAAATTGTCCGTTAGTGGAAGAGAATAGACTGATTATCGTCTTGGCATCTTCTTCTTCACACTCGTCAAGCGCATCGATCACGATAATAAAATTTCCAGCCTTCCAAATACCTCCAGAAACGTTTGCAAGGGGTTGCAGGATCAGACGCTTGAACTGTTCTCGTAAACTTTTCCCTATGATCGCAGGGTCCGCATCAATAACATTCTTTATGTACGGAGCAAGAATAGGCTCCATTTCGGCAAGCTGAGCGGCCACGGTTGTGAAGAACTTAGCTGCGAGCCCTCGATCGCCTTCGCCCCTCTTGAAGAAAAAGCTGGCACCAAGCCGACCATCTGCGGAGAATTTCTGCGAGACGGTTCGTGAGATGGTTGATTTACCCGTACCAGCAGCGCCATTTAGCCAAAAGATGGATTTGCTTTGACTGTTATTTGCCCATTCATATATTCCACGAAGGAGCTCAACTCGAGTATCAGGGAGACAAGTTGAATTGTATTCTTCAGCGTGGGAATCGAAGGCGGCGTCTATGACGACGGGGAGTTTGTCGAGCACTAAAGTCTGTCTTATATCAAGAATGGTGGTCCTATGTCATGTTCCTGTTAGTGGGTTGTGAGGAGAGACGGGATGTCGGTAAAACTTACGCTTGATCGATCTGTAGACTTAAGGAGATCGTTTGCGTACACCGCACAAGATCTTGTATGGCCTGCTCGACATCCTTGCGCTCAAATGGCCATCTAAGAGCACGTAGACCCAACCTATTCATAACCCTACGACCTTTACCAAGGCTCAATTTGCTTTCAAGCTCTTGGAGTCGTGATAAACTATCCTGGAGCGGGGTGAGTAACTGCCGGGCAGCCTCAAGTTCTTTCCCGTTGGCCCCTTTCAGCAGCTTATCCACGGCCTCGGAAGCAGCCTTAAGATTGCACACTTCTTTGTAGACGCGTTCGATATCTTCCCTAGCATGCGTGACGTCTTTAGAGTACTGTAGACATAAGGAAGCAACCTTGACCGACAACTCGACAACTGCGAGGGCACTTGCGGCGGTACCGAACGCCCCGGCCATCTTAAGCTAGGATTGCTGTAAATAGTTGTACTCGTTGTGCGACAGCCGTTGAGACGAGCACCTCTTCACCGCACCATGCTAGGTAAGCTATTGATCGGGCGCCGTGTGGAATATCACTTGGTCCATACTCTCCGATGTTGACTCGGATCTCGTAGGGTTATAACAGCCGACAGGACTACCCATCATAGTCGATCAGCCTCACTGGAGACCGGGTCGTCCATGAAGCCTGGGTGTTGGCCGATGAGGCTGTTTCGATTAACACCAAGAGTCCCGGGGCTATGCTCCAGTAGTGGTGAGACGGTAAGGCTGAACATCGTATTCGATGGAGCAAATGGAGAACGATACCGCAGTTGCTTATTCCCCGCAGCAGTGGCCCCGGCCCCAACTTTTAGGTCATTGGCAGCGTCAGGAATGTCTATACAGGGGATTGCAGAATTATTGCAATGGCTCAGATTTTTGCCCGGGCTTATCTAGTGCAAGGGTAGCCCACCAGGTCAATTGTTCGGGGTCACGGGGGACCATCTCTGGCGGCCAGATGGCGCAATGTCCTACCGTCAGAAATCCGCGGGCGAGCCGGGGACATTCTGAGGATTGCCAGGGCCGACTGCGTGTCTTCTGCGATTGATAGGCGGCGTCCATTGCTAATTAATCAAGCATCTCTTTGCACGCAACGTTCGTGTATGTTTTCTGGCGCCCATTGGATATGAATGACCAAGTCGGCAAACCATTGGAGTTCCAGGACTTTCCGCGAGCTGGCAGTGCTGTGACAGGGATATTGTCCTCACCGTAATTAGCCGCAGCAGTTCACCACGATAGCATTGCCGCCATCACATTGCTCCCCCAGCGGGCCTTTCAATATAAAACATAGGAGTGGAATACTGTAAGTGAAAGAAAGATGCAAAGGGGAAATGGGATTTGGAACCCGAAGCTTGGAAGTTGTACCGGAATTGCTTATGTAAGTAGACTTCCCATTAAGGTTAGCTGGTGAGATTATTATATTGCGGTGATCCTTCTGGACTATCTAGCGGCGGGGGCCAACTGATGCTGCTGAGCCGGCGGTTCCCAAAGACATACCCGGAGAGTAATCGACAATCACGGCAAAGCATCGTTTGTTATACCTACTCATATGCTGCCGTCATTACGCCCCTTGAATTGAGCTGGGACTCATTTCATTGATAATCGAGATTGAGACTGAAGTCCCTAGATCCAATATACTTAGTTGTACATTATTAATACAATATCCAAATCACTCAAGACAACCCTCACCGCATCTCCGTTCATACCTCCTTACATGAACCGCCGGCTACGATGGACCAGCAGCCCCCTGACCAGATTCAAAGCGAGCTGGAGAGTTTCAGACGGCAGTGGCGAGAAGAAGTCTCATCACGGTCGAAGAACCCAGCAGCAGCCTCGTCATCCTCGCAGCAGCAACAGCAACAGCAACAATCACAGCACCAGTCATCATCAAGGCCAGCCGTGCCTACGGCGCCATCATTAGCATCTCGCAGGCCGCCCCGGCGGCATGAACCCCCTACTCACGCCGCGGGTATAACACCGCAAACCGGGAGGAAGAACCTCCAATTGGACGACGAGGAGGATTACGTCCCGGCACCCGTCTATGAAGGCGACGGTCTCCCAGCCAGCAAAGTGAAGGCCGGCCAGACAATAGATGGCATTGCAAGCGAGCCCAAGACAGCCCTCGACTTCTACGAACATGCCGTCGAGAGGGAGTCCACAGGCAAGCTCGGGGATAGCCTCCAGCTCTACCGCAAGGCTTTCCGCATGGACGACGCCGTCGACCGGAAATACCGCGACAAGCACTTCGCAGGCCGCTGGGCGAAACCCGCACAGCCGCAACAGCAGCAGATCAACCCGTCCAATGCTGCCCCAACGGTCCCGAACACCGCCCACCATTCACGGGGTGCCAGCAGCAGCGATCCCGTCATCCCCCTATCATTCGCCGATCTGATAGCGAGCTTCGCAGGGCTTGAGGTAGAAGGGGCGCCACCGCCATGCGAGGGCGTGGCGGCTCCCCCTTGCCCCATCGCCGCCCTGCCGGACGAGATCCTGCTGCACGTCCTCCGGGACGTGGCGGTCGCGGACGTCGCGGACTTCGCGCGTCTATCGCAAGTCTGCAAGCGGCTGGCCTACCTCGTGATGAACGAGGACCAGATCTGGCGGCGGGTATGTCTAGGCCACGAGTTCGGATTCAGCGGCATGCACCAGCACTACCAGCGCAGCATAACCTGGGAGCCGCTCGCGCTAACCCTCGCCGCCGCGGCGACGCCCGCGGAGCTGGAAATCGACACGGACGTAGACGCCGAGGCAGAGCTCTACACCCCAGAAGACCTGCACCGCCTGCGCGCCGCGCAATCCCTCGAGACGACGCTGCTCCTCCACAAAGCCGGCGCGTACCCGTCCTGGCAGGCCATGTTCCGCCACCGGCCCCGCGTGCGCTTCGGCGGGTGCTACATCAGCACCGTGAACTACATCCGGCCGGGCCAGAACGCCGGGCAGCACCTAACCTGGAACACGCCGGTCCACATCGTGACGTACTACCGGTACCTGCGCCTCTTCCGCGACGGCACGGCCATCAGCCTGACGACGACAGACGAGCCCGCGCACGTGGTGCACCACCTGAGGCGCGAGAACATGCCCGCGCGCCGCCACGGCCCGGCGGCGGCGAACCCGGCCGTGATGGCCGCGGCGCTCAAGGGGCGGTGGCGCCTCGTCTCGTCGCCGGGGCCCAACGCCCCCGCCGAAGTCGACCTCTGCGTCGAGACCGAGGGCGTCGGGAAGTACGTCTACCGCATGGACCTCAGCTTCCGCAGCGCGGGGCGCGCCGCCGCGCGCAACAACAAGCTCGTCTGGCGCGGGTTCTGGAGCTATAACCGGCTGACGGACGACTGGGCGCAGTTCGCGCTCAAGAACGACAAGCCGTTCTTCTTTAGCCGGGTTCGGAGTTTTGGGGTTGGGGAGTGAGGGTCCGGGCATGATGGATTGGCTTTTGTGTTGGATTAGTTTCTGTGTTGGATTGCTTGGGGGGTTATTCGGGTTATTCTAACTTTGTTTGGTTTGAATGAATGAATGCGACTCTGAATTAGATCAGGAGATGACCGCTACGCGAGGAGAGCCAATCTTCTCGGCATCACGATAGAAAGGAATCAAGACAGGGAGGGTTTACGTTAGAATTTTCGTTTATACAGTAGGCAGACTACAGTCTTCGCCGGTTTGTAAGAGGTTATCCTCTGCCATTACATTGCGTTTTTTTCCCCGTCGCGTTTCGTTCAGACTGCTAAACACTTGAACTCAATGGAATAAAGGACAAGACTTTTTTTCCCGTGTGGATTCTTTCCCCCTATACCCTTCCGTCCATGCTATTACCAGCTTGAAACATAAACCGAAAAACTCCACTAGACCATGAAAACGAGGCAGATGAGGACATTAGGGGACAGCGGTGTGACTCTCAACTCGTCGATCAGGAATACCAACAACGGGGAAGCTCTTCTCTTCGCTACGTGGGTGTTTGTAAGCATGGTACTATGAGGAAGTAGATCAGGCAAGGGGATAAAGGGGGAAAGGGCGTCGAAGCGACGGGTTCACTCACAGATTTCTCCTCAAAAAGAATAAGCCTACACATCCGTCATAACCTCGTCCTCATCCGCAGGGGAATCAGGCTCGCCGCCGGCCTGGTCGACACGTTCGTCGCAGGAAGTGCACTCCTCGCCCTGTTTGACGCCGTCTTGGGGCTCAGGATGGTCCTCCTCGACAACGTCGAGCCAGTCATGGATAGCGCTAAGGTCAAGAACCCGCGTCTCGTCAAGCTTAGCGAGGAGGGCATGGATCCGGTCACTGCTTGGCTTCCTGTTCTCTAGTTTCGTCTCCTCGTCGTGGAAGCCGAACCAATCGTCCACTGCGTCGGTCTGATGAATACGCATGCGGCCAAGCGCCCTGAGGAGGCTCCCTGTCTTCTTCTCGATCATGTTTGTCATGTGGAGTTTGGTTACCGCGGATACCTCCTTGGAAGCCATGTTCGTAGTGATGACCATGCCGATCCGTGCAATGGCTTCGTCTATCGCGTCGTGGATCGCGTCTTCTATTTGGTACGCTGTCTGCTCGATTACCGTGCAGATCGCGTTCCTTATTTCAGATCTGGAGCCCTTTTCGTCTGCCATGGTGGCCGCTTTGGGGATTGTGACCTGTTAGATGAGTTTCGTGGATGGAGAGGTGGGCTGTTGGGGGATGTTGGGCGACGACGAGCTTGATGATTGGGGTTTTCTTTTCTTTCTGGGATTCTATATAGTGATGAATAGATGGACTTACGTTGGTGAGGAGCCAACTAGGGGCATTTACTGGATGCTTTGGATGCTGGTAGGGTAGCTGATAGAGAATGATGATGGAGAGCAGATGTGAGGATGGGATGCGGGTGGGAGAGGGGAGGGAGGGGAAGGGAATCTCAGGGCAGATGGGAACTTCTTTTGTACACAGGTGGGAGGTACTGATTGAGGCTTATCTACAATCATGTCGGCGATGGGTACAACGTACTTGTCGGCGATGGTCTTGGTACGGGGTACATCGTGAGCGTGTGGTTCAGGGGCCAACTCCTAGGTATAACGTACATGCGTGCTTGGTCTGATCTAGGGGGAGCTTAGATGATGTGCTATGATAACCTATTTATGATAGCTTATGGAGAAGTAGGCAAGAGCTCATCGCCGGCGATGGGTGTATTGATCCTTCTCTAGTTGGAACACAGCACAGCACAGCACCTGTGTGTGAGTGAGGGCTTTTGAACTTGGCGGACTTTCAGGGTGAGAGAACATGAGGGATACAGCACACTATTAGCAGTCAATAATAGCAGCAGAGTCAGAGAACATCCAAAGAGCTATGATTGTGCTTGACGCACTTTGAGAGTTGGGAACCAAGTTGGTGCCAGAGGCGGCTAGGAAGCAGTGATGAGCGAAGACATTTACCAGTTCGTGTTTTCTTTCAGTCTTGTATTATATGGGTATCATTACGTGAAGTGGCTATCAATACATCACATCGTTTAAAGGAGTTCAACTTTATGAGAACTATCTAGGCATTGTCGAGGTTTCGGATGTTGTCAAGTACCTGACTTGACAACCCCTTTCCCACAGGCCATCGACTTGAAGCGGAGAATCACGTCAATGGCTACAAAAGATATCAACAACAATGATGAATGCACAGGCCGGCAAATCTTCACGTGTAACTAGTGGTTATTTGGCCATGTCTTGAGCTTCATTTTGTTATATGGAGATCTTTCCACCAAGCTAGTTAAATAAAATCTACCTATGGCGATTTTAGGAGGTTGACTGACTGACTGGTGCTATTCGCCAAGAACACCAGGAAAAGAGCAGCATTAGACAGGCTAGCTTAGCATAGCTACAATGAAGGCTATATATCTTTCAAGCACGTCGTTTTGACAAAGCAAGCCAGAATTCCCTTACTAGAGACAAACAAGCAAGACACGCTCTTGTTCCTCTCGCCCGAGGGGCTGCTGGGAAGCAAATGACGACGGATCGATGGAAGGAAACCCGCTTAAAGCGCCTTCGGTGTAGGGAGCCAATAGGCCGGCTGCTGGATGCTGAAGGTGGTGGTCAGGCAAGTCGCATGACGGCGACCAACACCAGCCTCGGCCCAGCAGTTGTCAGCTCAGCAGCCTCAGCTAATATTGATGCAAGCGCGTCGGACCGGATAAGGGCCAAAAGCAAATACAAACGACATGCCGCACGTATGTAAGCGCCGTCTTACATGTGCGCACTGGCAGGGGTGGAGGCCGTCGCGGGCGATCTCCAAACTGCCTGCCACGTGCGGGCGAGAGAAAGCGGAAAGTGTCTGTCCAAGGACGTCGCTGCAAGAGTCAGGGGATCCCCACACGAAGCTCCAACCCAAAGCGCTCGAGCGGAGGATTCGTCCAAGAGGCTAGCCGGTCATACACATGGTGGCAGGTAGACAGCGTCGCATGCATGGACTGGGACGAACATGATTTTCCCAGATTCCCAGAGCCAGGATAGCCGGAGGACTGTATAGAGATTGAGACCCAGCTCGAACGGGTGTTGCGGCTGGCAGAGGCTCGACCGGGCCTGAACAGTCAATGACGAGGGATGAGAGATACCTGTGAGATAGGAGGCACAGCGGATTGTCCCGCGCCGCAGACTCACAGGCCACGTACCATGGCAGGCGTCCGGGCTGCCGTATCATGGCGCGGGCCAGCGTGGCAAGTGGTGGATGCATACGGAATAGCATCTGGAATAGCATCTGCCCAGTAAACCATCCAAAATGCTGATCAGCCTACAGTAAGTCTCAGCGGTCAGCAGAAAAGGACCTCGGGAAGGGTACGTATCTAGCCAGATAGATTACCAGAACCAGGAAACGAACTCGCGAACTCGCGAACTCGGGCTTCTGCCCCATTCGGACACATACTGGCTTGAGCTGCCTCGCAAACCTGCACGTCACCGAGCAATACAGACTGTACACCATTCCGGACTTTGGTCTTGCGCATCTCTACGCTCGGCTATAGCTGGGTAGATTATAGATGGTAGACTGCGGAATGAATAGCGAATAGCCGCGGAGTCCTTGTACAGTGGACTTTAGCGGTGTTAGCGGATCTTTACTTTTGATTTGAATGCCCGAGCTGTACCCGACACTGCTAGATAGCCTGTATCTACAGGTACTGACTACCCGCGGCTTGGAGCTTACGCTAACTTATAGCGTATATTAACAGTGGCACTCGCTACAGACTGTACACCTGGAGGGCCGGTCCAGACTATAGCTTTGTATAGACTTGTACAGACTGTATGAGGGCATTCAATCTGTTCTGCCCGATCAATGAACGGTCAATTAACGATCAATTAATAAAGAGCAGAGCAACTGGGAGCCACTAGCGTGCAAATAGGTAAATGAAATAATATATGTACGTAGCTTATAGGCATCTATCTAATATACAGCACCCTCGCCGGTACATCGCCGGTACGGAGTGGATGTGCAGCGCAGTGTTCCTGCATCTCCGGTACCTGCTTGGTCCTGCTTGGTCCTGGCCGAGTCAGCTGCCTCGTACCTGATCAACCTGATCAACCTGATCAACCGTCAGACTGGAAATGCACCGACGCTAATGTCAGTCTCTATCGCCTATCGTCTACCGTCTATCGTCTATCATTCACCTATCTGGACTGGACTGGACTGTCGGATAACAACAACGACCGATGAACCGGCATCTGTCCGTCTCCGTGCTCCGACTCTCTCTCTCTGTCTATCTCTCCAATCGTCCAATCATTGTGGCCCGCGCCTATCGTCAATAAAAAATGCGCTAGCTCTTGTTCCTGGCGCATCTGCCCGCAAATCTTGCCAATCACACGGCCCGAGCCAACAAAGTACGGTACTCGTTTTCTACCTTCTATCTGGTACCTATTTCTGTTCTGTCCCTTCTCCCCTTCTCCATCTCCATCTCCATCTCCAGGTACTTCGTACCGGCCATGTAGTGTAGGGTATGCCACGCCTGTGCCTGGGTAATTGCCGCCACCATACCACTCGGCGCTTTGAGCAACAGAACCATCCATACCCTCTCATAACAGTATACCTTGTTATACTACCTACATACTTTATCTCCAAATACCACTACAATATCCGTCCCGTCACGCCTCCACGGCCCATCCGCCTCCCGTCACCAGTTCGCCAACTCCTGCGTCGTCCTTCCATTCGTCGTTTCGGCTGCCTGCAGCTCACCGGCACGCTGCCTTCCTTGGCCCCATCCTTCTCTTAGCAATAACACCGTTTCATCGCTACCTCGCCTGCACCAACTTCTTCCCGCTGGATTTGTCACGCCCCCAAGACACACATAAGCACAACCAACCCAGCCTCTGGACGGCCGAGCTCCGCCGGTGGTCAGATCGACCTGCTAAACCGTCCACTTAGGTGGGATCCTACAGGGGCAATAGCGCTCCTGTTCCTGCCCACCGCCATGACGCTGCCGCTGTCTCTCCATCACGACGAGGATCGCTCCATTCTGATCCTCACCGACTCCGACTCCGAAGACGATGACCTCTCTACCCAGTCCGCCCCCGTCGAGTCGAAACGTTCCATGGACACAATGCGTCAAAACACCAAAGAACCTGCCACCAATGTCCCAACCCACCCCATTCCCGCCATGCAGCCGGCCTTTTCCGAGTCTCTCATGGAGGCCACGAACAGCACGGGGGACTTGAAGCCAAAGCTGAGGTTCGGCGATGCAAAGCAGCGGAGGACACGGCTTCTGGACGGCGCAAAGGGGTCTGCACTCTATGCCGATCTGTGGCGATACCGTCCCGGACAGGAACACCACGAGCTTTGGAAGCTGCTGGCCCAGGTTTCATTCGGCGTATATCTGTTGCTGAACGGAATCGCCAACAGCAATGAGCAGGTTGTCGACATCCTTCAACGCCATATCGACGAGGTGGACGAGTTTCTGGAGACTACCCTGGAGGATGTAAATATGGCCATCCAGGATGTCAGTGAACGGATCGATTACCTCAAGCTACCCATGGAAAACATGGATGCATTCGAGGACATGCTGGAGGATCGCGATTTTCGTCTACAGATCATAACAGAGAACGAGAAAATCAGCCACATCGCCGAGAGAACGACCCTCGCTCTCGAGGCCACCTTCAGAGACGTCGATCAGGGGCTGGAGGCCGTGAGGGAATTTGCTGCGTACTTGGACGACCAGAGAGCCAGGCCTTGGCGTCAACAGCGGCCAGAACTCGCCGACATTTATGACGCCATGAAAGGAAATGCGCAGGGATGGTATCAGGCATTAAACGATATACTGGCCAAGGCCAAGTCGCTGGAGGTGATCATCGCAAACCTTACTCGGATCGTCGCAGAGATGGATCAGAAGGCGGGAGAAGTGAGCCGTAGAATGAAGGTAAGTGGGATTTGATCCTGTTTTGCTTTTAGGTCACGCATGCCAACACCGCCGTAGTTCTCAGTAACGCCCTTCTCTGGCCCCGCCGAAACGTCTCTCTCAAACGGGCATTCGAGAAGCACATCGTCTTCCTCGGCCCCTCAGTCGCCTCGCCAGACGGCACCACAATTGTACGTACCAGGCTCCCCGGCCGAGAAGGAGGTGGTTTTTTTCGAGGAAAAGGAGGTAGCATTCGTACACCCCGTGAGTTCTACGACGGATCTTGTGAAGCCGGCCCTGCAGGTACCCGATAGCGATGAAGGTGTCTATCTTCTTCAGCCGCGCACGTACACGCCTCGGTCACCGGAACCTCTAGCACCTTCAGTGATGGGACAACAACCGGCATCGCAAGCGCCCATGTTCCAAGGATCCCAGAGTATGGTTACGCCAAAACAAACCTCACTGCGACAAAGAGTATCGATGAAGGGCGGCAATCTTCCCGAGGTTATCCACGTCCCGTCGCACCACCCGCATGAGATGGGACCGTCCACATTTCCGTCGTCGCAGTACCAACTCTCCCCGATGACGTATCAAGGTAGTTTCGCTCCCCAGAAATATCAGAGCGCACTCTCCCCGCCGACATATCAGACCGGTGGATCTGAATACGTCTCTAGTCTTGAGGTACGACAGTCGAATGACTCGGAAGATGCCCCTGGGGGTACGTCGGCAGCGAGGATCCTAAGCACCGTATCTTCACCGCGATCCGAGAAACCACAGTACTTCTACCCCGTGCGCGCCAGTCCACACTCCCCGTTACAGCAACGGCCCCACACGTCGGCAACTGCTCGGCCGCACATGTCCCACGTACCCCCCGTGCGGGAGCAACGGTCGGCAATGGGCATGAGCGTACTAACCAATACCACGAATGGGGAAGGGCAAAACGGCAAGAGGTTAAAGAAAAAGAAGAGCGCCTTCGGCTGGCTGAAGAAGGCGTTCACGTTGGATGACGACGAGAGGCAGGACTTTCAGGCGAGGAAGCAGCAGCAAACGGCCAACCCCTATTATGAGGCCCGCAGCCCCAAGTTCCTCGATGGAAAACGTCTACCGCCTGACCCGAGGCGCGATTTCGGCTCTATTCGCTCGATCTCTCGAATATAATGTGAATACCTATTGCCTATTGAACCGTGCAGATAATACGGAAGCAATGCAGAGTGCCGTTGTTTGTGTAGCTGATGCTGCTGGCACCGCACCGCACCGCTTGGATGGAAAACCCGGTTTGACAGGCACAAGGACCCCTAGGAGCGGGTGGGTGCCTTACTTGCACGACGTCCATCTCTCGATAATTATACGATCTGCATCATACGACGGGGACTCTTCTCAGGAGGGGCGTTTTTACGATTTTACATTCGTCCTATCGATTCGATAAACCCCTCCGGCGTTGGTTTTTTTTCTCTTCGTTGATTTTCCACCCTCTTGTGTTTTTCTCGTCGGCAACACAAGACAAGGAAAGGCGAGGCAAACGAACAAATGACATATTTGAACGTATACGACTGACCGGAAGGGAAAAAGAACGAATACCCCCCTATCTATCTACAAACAACTTGTAATTACGCTTTTCTTATCCCCCCTCCTCAATTTTTTTTTTTTACGATATAGATAGTCACAAACGGGCAAGAGCCTCTTCTTTCTGCGAGAAGAGACCAAAAAAGCAAAGCATAGCGGCGGGCAAGGTAATGGGTAAAAAATTGGGCTGCTTTTATTTTTCGGAGGGGGGGCCGGCGGCGGCGGCGGATTCATTTGGGCTTTTAATTTTGTTTTTTTGGCTTCTTCGGGTTGCTTTTTATTTTGCTTTGCTTTGCTTTGCTTGATTTACTTTACTATCTAGAGGTGTGGTCCCCCGTTTTATGCCTCTTTTTTTTTTCGGGGGGGGATAGGGGGATTGGGGTTGGGGGCGGAGGAAATTTGGGAGGGGATGGGAGGGAAGGGAGGTCCATTGCATCTTCGGCGGATACCTTTGCCTTGTTTGGCTTATTTGGACTTTAGGTATTTAATGATAAGCTCCCTCTGGGGATTCTTTCGCCTTTCTTTTGACTTTGTGTGCTGTGTTGTTTTGATTTTCGGATTTCTTGTCGTGGTTTTGGGGGGGGAGGGTTAGGCTGGGGTGGTGGTTGAGGAATGGAGATGGGGATGGGGATGGGCAGACAAGGTTAACCCCCGTGGCGAACGGCGGGATCGCCTTCCCTTCCGTTCCCTTCCCGTGCCGTGCCGTGATAGCCTTTCTCCGCCTTTATTGGATCTGGACGGCTTTTATATAGTCTTTCCAATGCTTCTTCGGATCTCATTCGAAAAGGCTGGGATTATTTTGGGTTAGGTTTCGGTGGGTTTAAGGCATTGCTTAGTGATGAAGGCTTCGAGGTGGTGACGGGAGTCAGGCGGGTTGTGGATTATAGATTTCTTGCTGAGGGCTGGTGACTTGAGATGGTTTGGTTTCTGGCAGCTCTATATCCAACTTGTGCATTACTTGTGAGCTACATTTACCCCGTGTATCTAGCTTCGGTGTATAATCGCGAAGCTATACTAGACATCGCGGTAAACGGGTTATTACCGGCTTGCAATGCTTTTCCGTTCTCAATCGTGGTTTGCTAATCAGGTGTATAAACGGCTTTCCCATCGTGATCTGATAGTTAGGTCGACCTAGTCACTTCCGCAACCGGGTCTCAGATTAGTTCCAAGGGGTCCGGAGGCAGGGCATACTACCGACCGATCCGCTCGTACGATACCTCGGCGAAGAGCGTTTCCCAGGACGTATCCATAACCGCAAACAGGCAAGCACATGTGAACACTCCCTACCCGCCGGGACTATCTATCAGATCGCCCGGCCTAATTACGGCTCGCGGAAGGGCCGAGAACCCCGGGGATCGGCAGACGACCTGCCTATCCCTAGCCCGAACGTAGACGAGTAAAGAGATCTCCGCCATCGATTCCGCATACGGCGCGTACATAAATATCAATTCCAATTCCAATATCAATTCCAATACTGTACGGATATCAATTCCAAATCCCCAAATTCCCAAATCCCATTCCACGTCCGTCGCCGATCACCTATCCATACCCGTTTTTTTTTTAAAAAAAAGAAAAAAGAAAACCAAAAACAAAACAAAAAAACCCATTGGAGCGCTTCTGCGACTACGTTACTAGAGACGGATCGACACACTCCGAGGGTCTGGCACGGGGAATAAAGCACGTCGATCCGTCCCATAGTTTAGACCCCCGTCCTATCTAATACCGGGATCCCGACCAACCCCTGAGCGATTGGAAAAAGCGTAAGGGGGGATCTGGTGGGGACCCCTATTTAGCGGGCAAGGGCAAACCGTCCCAAAAATGGAAAGGAAGGGTCTTGGCAATTGGCGCTGGGAGATCCAGGCCCTTTCCCCCACTTAATCCCAGGGACGTTGCGGCTGGAATGGATTTTGGGCAGACCTCGGGAATTGTGGGGATTTTTATCTAGGAGGACTTTTTAAGGTTTCGGGGCTGAATTTGTCGACTTTGCGATTCACGGAGTTTGTTGTTGCTGTTTCTGCTCGGGGCGGTGCTGGTGGCAGTGGGGACTTCCGGTCTTCATCCCGTCTTTTTCGTCTTTTGTCTGGTCGTGGCTATACTTACACCTATATACATAGATCATAGATCGATTCATACGTACGGTCGGAATTGGTTGTTTGCTAACGCCTTCACGTGGCGAGGGTACGCCTCCCTACCTATCTGAATTCGATTCATCGGCTCTTCCCCCGTTCGCTTCGTCTCCGGCCCCGGAAAGTCATGGCGCATGTCTTCGCCTTCGGCACGGATCCGTGGGATCCCTCGCACCGCTTCGTCACGTCTTGGCTGGTGTCGCCGTATGTGCTGTTCGGCGTCCGCGCCCTTGTGGTGAGTCCACCGGTTTGCGTTCCATTCGCATTACATATTCCATTCGTCGCGTTCAGGTCAGGCTAGGGATACCGGGATGAGAATAGGGATAGAGAACCCTTCCGATTCAATCCCAATGCCTTCACCCCAACCAAAAACCTCACACGACCCCCCAGAAGCTAACCCAAACAGTCCCTCTACGCCTTCACAACCCTCCTCTTCAACATAGCCTACCAATGCGCAAGACAAGACCTAGGCGGCTGCCAGGCCTCAAGACAGTCCTTCTCCTTCTTCACCGTCCTGACATACTGGGGGATAGCCTTCTACAACCTAGCAGCAGCAACCCACACCCTCTGCTACGCAAGACAAGGCACGGCGCCGCTGTACCGCCTCCCGAGGCCGCTGAAGGCGCTGCACGCGCTGTTCTACTCCAGCATAACGACGTACCCTTTCCTCGTGCTCATCGTCTTCTGGGCGCTGCTGTCCTCCCCCGCCACGCTGGCGACGCCGTACTCGGCCTGGAGCAACATCAGCCAGCACGTCTTCAACGCCGTCTTCGCTGCAATCGAGATCCTCCTCCCGCGCACCGACCCCGCGCCCTGGACTCACCTCGTCTTCCTGCTCCTCGTCCTCGCGCTGTATCTCGGCCTGGCCTACGTCACCTTCGCCACGCAGGGGTTCTACACGTACCACTTCCTCGACGCCGGCGCGCAGGGCCCGCTTGTCGCTGCGTATGTCTTCGGTATCGCTGTCGGCATCTGCTTGCTCTTTGCGCTGGTGCGCGGGCTTGTCTGGGCGCGGCGATGGGTTACTGAGGCTAAGCTTGGGTTCGAGGGGGTCTTTGCTCGGGGGGATGATGGGTTTGCTGGGGTGCGGGAGAGGCGGGGGAAGGATGGGGAGCTTGAGCTTGTGGATGCTCCGTCGGCTGTGTAGGGTTTGCGTTGCGTTATGTGGTATGGTATACCTCTGATTAGGGAATAGGAAGCGGTTTGCCTTTTGAGCATTTATATTTGATGGGACGTTGGTTTAATCATGGTAGATACCCTCGGAATTCGCTTCACTTCACTTCACGTCACTCTTCGGTTCCCGATACTTTTCATGGTATGGCGCGAGCGCATCGTAGCGACTGAACATTAGGTAGGCAGACTCTTATGTGCGGTGGTCTCGTGCTTTATTATAGAGTGCTCATTGTATATAACGTAACCCTGATACAAGAAAATATATATCACGGCCAGAAAGACGCGATCAGCATTTCAAGTTGATGCCTCGCCTCAGCTCCGTTTCCCGTATCTCGAACATCACCTGCACGCCGACGAACAGCGCCGTGCATGCACCTACCAGAAACACGTAGCCTGTCAATGCTGTTAGTATCTTGGTCTAGAAAGAGGGAGTAGAACAGGAGACGGGGGATCACGATGATAGCATCGACGGAACTCACCAGAGAAGTGCTCGAAAATCCCCGCCAGGATGGACTGCAGCCCGTCAACGCCGAACGCGAACCCCACGAGGTTGGCAGTCATCATCATCAGGACGTTCACGACCGCGCCGACGCAGCACAGCATGCGGTATGCCGTGGGCCGGCCCTCCCACCGGCGCTTCGGGAACAGCGAACCAGCCGCCATCTCAGGCAGCATGAAAAACACGATCAGCCACCCCCAGATGAGCAGGCGGAGTTGGATGTCGTGCCAGAGCGCCACGAAGGTGAATACGAGCACGTAGGTGAGTATGGACCGGCCGGCGTCGCGCACGCTGCGGAAGCTCGACCCGCCGAGCGGCACGTAGATGTACCGGAGGGACCAGCGGTAGAAACTACGGTGCCACGAGCGCCAGAAGGCCAGCGTACTCCAGTTGTTGCTGACACAGCGGATCATGTTCTCCGGGGGGTCGATGCCGTCGAGGAGGGACCAGAGCCGGAAGAACCGCCACGGCAGCAGCAGCTTCAGCCAGATCAGGTGTAGGTTGAAGTAGCTCAATAGGCAGAGCTGGGCCGCCGTATACTCGGCCCATCTCGGGCTAAACTTGGCAATCGCCTGAACGTAGTCATAGTGTAGGATAACCTCCATGACCAGAAGGGAAAGCACAAAGCGCAGACCATATCGGATTGTGCGGGAGAGCTCGAGGCTCGCTGGCTTGTATCGTAACTGCGAGATGTAATCATTAAATGTGATGATGGGCCCCGCGAGATACAGCGGCGCGTAGACGGCATACGCGACGTAGTTGCGGAAGGAGAAGTCCTTGGACTGGGCAGGGATCGAAATACGGTCTCGCTCGCTGAGAGAAGAGAGATCAAGCTGCTTCTTCTTGGAGTGTTATTAGTGCTATCTCGCGAGAGGCGTAAAGAGGAAAGGAAAGAAGCGTATCATACTTCAACGGGACTGTGGGCTCTCCTATCCAGGCTCCAGTAGTAGTCTAAGTTGAAGCTGATAAGGCGCAAAACGGTGATGTTGAAGAGGATCTCCCAGCGACCCATGAGACCACCATAGCTATCGAGCCACGCTCCCCACGCGACGAGACTGCTTTGGGACTCGTCGATCAGTCCGCCCGAGAGGAAGGCCCAAAACAGCGAGGCAATGCTGCGAAACTTGTAGCCATTGCAGAGCTCGTTCGCGAACAAGATGCCGATGTTGAAGACCCAAGTCACGACCGGCACCAATTTGCGGGGGAGAGCAGTAGCCACCTGGTAATTCAGGTGGAGAATGACGAGAATCTTAAAGGCCGACACGCCGTGTAGAGCAAGTAGGTATATTATGGCGAACCCGAAATCAAATGAGGCGCGTTGATTCAGCCTCTGATCTGCCTCTTCGAACGTCGGTCGTGAAGTCTGGGCACTCGAATTGATCCGGTATATTAGGACATTATACAATCGTCGAAGAAGAGGATGGAGGAGGAGCAAAACGGCGAGGGCCGGAATGTTGTTTCGAAAGGTGCGATATTGTGTATCGGTGGCATCCTGAAGCATCCTCAGCATGCAAGCTCACTATTCATTATATTCGCAGGAACAAACGAGAGGACTTACTATCTTGCGGCCGGGGATCCATCCTGGCGAAAGGTAATGCTCATAGTTCTTGTAATTGGGATGTGTGGCTTGAGGGGAGAGCTGTCAGCGAACGAGGCCAGCGGATAGAGGATCAAGTAAGCATGGAGCATTACTTCGTGAGGCATCGTAGGCGACCCGGAACATGTAAGGGATTGCTAGGATGAAGACAGCATAGTATAAGTAGAACTCGGGCGTGTTCCACCTCGATTTCGTCGCAGATGATGCTCGGCTATTCCATTTGGCAGCACGCTCTTTACTGGCAGCAGCGGCGTGGTTCCGGGCTTCTATGACGGTTTCGTAGGGGGTCGTGGACGAGACGATGAAGCGAGTGTCGAGAGTATCGAGGTCGTAGATGCTGCGAAGGAACGAAAGCGCGCCCATCTTGAACCCCCTTTCGACAGGCAGCAATGCCTGTAAGCAGTAGATCCGAATTATCGCAACATCAGGAAGCTGGATTTGGACGGCATTCACAGCAAAAGACGGTGTTATGTCGTATATAGGAGCAGTGAAATGCGATTTCGGACACCGGGAGTAAAAGAATGGTTTGGTATAGATTGTAAGACAACATGTGCTGGTCGATCATGAAGCCGCCGGTGGGTAGCTATTCCGTACTCCGTACTCGCATTATTTCGGTAGATGCATATCTATTTATAGAGTGGAGCATTTTAAGGGGATAAATCTTTATATCAGAGGATCATTGGGTTAGGTAATATGCCTTTATTTGCATATACTTACTTCATTATATGCATAAGCCTATCATTGGGCTTCCCCGAAACGAAAGTCTCCAAATGCAACGGGACGACAACATCTAGAACAGCATGTTTCACCTTAAAACACAGATTCATATCGGCTACGAGTTCAACATTTTCGCTCTCTCCCCCCTTAATCTACCGTTCGTATCTGTCCGCCATTACGACATCCCGGCCACCGAATCAAAGACATTGGGAGTACCCTAGGACCGATCAGCTGTCTGAGGCCGTCACGATGGAGGGCATCTACTTACAGTCATTTATGTAGGTGCATGTGAACGGGCTCACGCACTTCAACGACGGCCTTGTCAGCGTAATTTATTCTAGGACATGGGTGTCTGGAGTACATACCGTAGTGGCACCTGTCCATCCATTACCGCCACACTGGGCGTATTGCGGTGCCCCCCCTGAGGCCGTCGTCGTTGTCGCTGCGGTTGTTGTCGTCGTTGTTGGCGCTACGGTTGTGGTAGTGGTCACGGGTGGCGTGGTAGTTGGTACGCTCGTCGTGGTAACTGGTACGCTCGTGGTGGAAGTCGGTCCGGTTGTGGTGGTTGTACTGTTCGAGCCGCCGCCGCCGCCGCCCTACGTTGGCCGACAACAGTTAATTCTGCTGAGCCGTTACCGTTTGTGAACCGTTCCCTTCCCATTGACCGAG
Source organism: Xylaria intraflava (assembly GCA_022385655.1). Lineage (NCBI taxonomy): Eukaryota > Fungi > Ascomycota > Sordariomycetes > Xylariales > Xylariaceae > Xylaria > Xylaria intraflava. The sequence continues at coordinate 51,122 of MU279839.1, read as the reverse complement.
AAGCTACATCTCAAGTCAGGAGTAGGCAGAACTTACCGTGATACCGAACCACTGCATATCAGCATCGCCGAAGATCTGGATATTATGCGTAATGCCCTAATGAACGCCATAAGTCATTACGAGGTTCCTGGAGCTATAGGGAAGAAACGAGAGGTAAACAATTTCGCCGAACTTACCTCGCCCAGAACACCCTCGACATTAGGTCCGAACACATAGCGCGTGTACGGGCTCTGGGGGTCATTGGGATACGTTTCGGTCGGCGTTGTCGAGTACCCGAAGACGCCAGTCCACTGCTTGATCGTCTCGTAGTAGTTCTGCGGATACAGCGTCGTGTCGGCCGTGCCGTGGTGGATCCGCATCCGTGGTCGTGCGCCAGTGTACCCTGGGTACGCGCCCTTCACCGCGTCGGCCCAGTACTCCTGCGTCAAGTTCAGCTGGCCTTGCGAGCAGGTGCTGTTCCATCCGTTTACTGTGCCCGTGTAGAAGCAGGTCGCCGGTACGCCGGAGTATGCGATGCCCGCAGCGAAAAGCTCGGGGTATGTCGCTGCCATCACGTTCTACCCGCATTCATTAGCGGCGTGGCTTAAACGAGCGCGAGACGAATGAAAGTGGAGGACTCACCGTCATCATGGCGCCGGACGAGGTTCCGGTCACGAAAACTCGGCTCTTGTCACCGCTGTATTGGTCCAGCGTGTAGGTTACCATGTTGGCAATGGAGTTACTGTCAGCGCCGCCATCGTGCGTGAGGGCAGCATCCGACGACACGTCCCAGCAGGTGCCACTGTATGGTGACTCGGGGTAGATGACGATGAAGCCATACTGCTCGGCGAGGGTAGCATAGGGCGTCCCGGTGTAGTACGCCGACGCGGTGCCGCCGCAGTAGTGGATGGCGACGATGATGGCCGGGCTCGTGGCTAGATTGGCCGGCACGTAGATGTACATCTTCGTGCCTGAGGTGTTGTCGCCAAAGTCGGTGACCTGTTCGAGCGATGCCCGCTTCACCAACCCTGCCGTGGCGCCCCCGCAGAGCGCGAGGCCCGACGTGATCGCACTTAGAAAACGCATGTTTCTTCCTTGTCTATCTGCTGTAGAAACTGACAGAAAGGGGGTGCCCTCCCCCTCCCAGTCGTGAGGGGTGGTGAAGACCGCTTATATGTAGGATTTCCGGCCAGGCCGAGCGTGGTTACCGGATGTCTTGGCTCCGGTCAGTTCGGACGGCCGGATGAGACATGGCGGTTTCTTTATGGGCCTGTCCCGGGCGTATGCTGGGCTGCGTTGTGGTATTTAGACGACAAAGGGGATTATTCAACTCGTACCCGACGTCGACCGCGTCAATCACCCTCAATAGGAACCAAAGCCTACTATTGCAGGACTACCGACTGGAATCTACACTCGTATATTCCCTTATCCTCGCTGCCAGGATACGCGTAATTGCCAGGATTTTGTACGGCGATGTCCCATTGGGAATGCGGAAGTGAGGTCCGTTATCCATATTAATTGTAGCGGGACGAAAATCTTACACCAATTGACTGATCATCCTCGGTAAATGGTTATGGCTGAATAGCCCTTGGTACTGCTAACAGCAGCAAGGACTATCTTCCTTGGTGTTGGAGTCTTCCCGCTCGCGGGTCCCTTGGTCGGTAACTTGGTATGCGATACCCACCCCCTCGCGATTCTGACGACGACAAACATTTGCGAATACGATACCTTCCGGCACCTGCGTGGTTTCATATTAATACAGGATACTCGCTAGAGCTTATATCACTCAATGTTAGGGAGACGAATTGACTTTATACAACAACCGCCTCTAAAAATAACCAGATAAGCGAAGATATTCGTATGAGCGGCATGGAATGGATCCCGTGAGGTCTATATGGATCTACATACCGCGTCCAGCGACAAATTACACACCCCGCAAAATAACCATAATTCAACGTCGACCTAACGAGACTCTTACCTTATTTTACGCAGGCCAGTCTCTCGTACCGTAGGAGTGATCCGCCGTCCTGGCAAGACAAACAGTGAGGACGCGAGCGTCCTAGGTTCACACGATTCTCTCGCGGTGCTTCGGAAATTCACTATCAGCTAACTATCATGGACCGAGAGATCACTGAGAATGTGATCGCCGGTTGGTGTCAAGAGCGAGCAAGTCACCGAGCTGTAAATATCCCTCGAACATACGACATGCATCAGGAAAGCTGGCTTCTTTGAGATACAAGTTGAATTATACCTAGAGAAGTAGGTCTGAACGGTAACTTTATTGCCTGCTTGTCAGCAAGAATCGCCGATGTTTTCCATGCGTTTTATCCTGACCTGGATGCTGGCGGTCGTTCCTATAGTATGAGTATTGCACTATGTAAATACATATCGTCTGAGACAGAACGAGGAAGATGGCTGTAAGGACAGCTAGGATATAATTTGCGACGAATATCTAGGCCTGCCATATCTGGCTCTAATTACGTCGTGGTCAATCGTATAAACGAACTTGATATTTCTACCAATTTCAGTCAGTAACTCATGTCTTCTCATAATTCGTCGAAATACGACAATTCGACTTGGATCGGGTAGCTCCCTTCTGGTCCTTGTACCATTCCTATGGTCAAACGTACGGAGACCCGTGAGTGAGATGTATACCCAGCATCACCCTCCGTACAAGATCATAGAAGAAAGCAACGTCGAACGCCTCCAAGAGTTCTACCGGGTAAAACAGGAAGAAGCGGGACCCGGCGAAATCCCGGGGACAGGGGGGAGTTTATAGGCCACGAAACCAAGGCGGGAAAATAACGTCCTCGGTGGCGCAATTGGCTAGCGCGTCGTAAGTTACCACATCGAAAAAAACCGGAGAAGAAAAAAAAGGGGCTATTCAGATTTCTAACCATCTTTCGCAGTGACTGTTAATCAGGAGGTTGAAAGTTCGAGCCTTTCCCGGGGAGTTGATTTTTTTTCTTTATTTTTATCCTTTCATTATTGGATGTTATTTCTTTTTGTTTTTTTTTATGATTGTTACTTACCTTGTTGAATGGATTGGCTCTGAGAGCTGGTTCCTTTCTCATCCCTTGGAGGGGTCCTGGAGCGGCAAATTATAGGCACGGCATCGATTGACTGCGATCAAGCCAGATCTCACCATGCTGCGAATAATACCCACCTAGGAGGCAGCGCACATTTTCACATTCCCGTAAACGTGTCATCCCGGCTTATAAGGAGCCGAATGTTGCGGATGTGATGGCTTCATTCATTCAATTTTGGGATTGCGGTACACATGCCACCGGGGATGCCTAGTCAACTGCATATAAAACCTTCACACCAGCCTATTCTAGCGAGTGATCACACTACTGAGTCTTCCTTTCCTCTACTGAGCATAGGATAGGTACCACAAAGGTCGTCCTGGTCCGTGGGACCTCACGGGCTGTCGATTAATATGGCAATTCCGCTCTACCTTACCGGATTTGTGACTTTCACGTGAGGACTATAGAACTGACAGGATCACCCGTCACCTCGCTACCATGGGCGCTGCTAATATGGCTGCTACCAGGACTATGACCTCAATGGAATGTCCTCGCCGGTGTATTTCGCCTCGAGGGTTTGTAGGAGCATAATCCGTCTTCCGAGAAGCCAGCAGCGTGGACCAGGCGTGGTCCCCTTGGTCATATATACCTTCACCTGCTCGGCAGGTTTATGCCAAGGTTATCAAAGGGCTTCCTCGCCCTCATTTTCACCTACGGCCGGGACCGACTCTCCAGGAGCAACGTAATCTTGCAAGATGGGCTATTACAACGTCCATACCGTCTAGTACGAAGCGCTTTTCTTACCCTTACTCCCCCTCTGCGACTGCTTCTAATGGTCGCACGGACATGGTGGTATCTTCGGGCTCACTATCTAAGGCCCCCCTAACCGGTTGATTGCGAGACACCCGCTCTTCTCTTCACGCAGGTGTGATGGCGGAGGGTCAGAGGTCATGAGTCCCCCACGAGTATGGCCGGACGGAAGCGGCTGCCACACGCTGTTCAGCACAATTGGTTCCCCATTCTCCATCTGGACATCAACCAGTAGGGGAATTAGGCGATAAAGCTGGGTTTCGAAGCTCTTGCGTTCATCAGCGCTCAACTCCCATAGAATGTCTTTATTACTTCATCTGATAGGCGGCTGATGAAGTCAGTAACGGTGGCAGTGATCGTGGCATTGGTCGTGACTTGTAGGCGGGCGACTATCAACACATGCCATTAGTTACATACCTACCTATGTTAGGGCTATAAATGGTTAGACGTGATGACTTACGACTGCACTTGCTCTCTTGCCCGTCATACGCACAGCCGGCACAGTACTCCTTGCCGTGGACAACAACACAGGCGTTCCAAAGCTTGTTGCTGCCAATGCAGCGCGAACATCTGCTTCCAGGTGAGGCCCGAGACTTGCTGCAACGCAGCCTTTAGGTTTTCATTGGCGCTGGATGTGCCGGTAGGGAGACTGAAGTTGCCTACATTTACAGTCAGCACGCAATGCAAATGAGTTGAAAGGATAGAAGTAATAACTCTGCGTGTGCCCTCTAGGGCATACTTCGACTCACAGAGAGCTGGTTGGTCGAGTAAAGGGGCTAGCGGGGGAGCGGTTGGCATGGCTGTATAGCGCCGTCTAAGAACAAAGTACTTGTCACGGACGACTTCCCGGGTGGTCTGATCACCGAGGCGGTCGTCGCCGGGAGGGTCGGCAGCAATATCAGATGCGACCATAGTCGAATACTACCTAATTCGACAGGATCTCATAACAAGACATATATACCTACCTACCTATGTAAAGTCTTTCTTTCACCGGCGCAAAGGCCCTGTAATGTAAAGGGTCGCATCACGGTCGGAGACTGAGCGAGATGATACCTGATTCCAATAAATAATATCTAGTATATATTGATGAATTACTGCCTGGAGGAGAAATTGTGAATCGCAGTCTGGGACCGGAAATGGCTATATATACAGGAACAGCGTGGCGCGCGCCGGCCGGTCGGTGCGTGGCGGCGATCATTATCTAGGTCAGACAACCCCAGTTGCAGGCCCAGGCAAATAATAAAAATACACACATAAATGTCATGATCCGCTGTCTGAATAGGAATAGAAGCAATGATGGTGAGGCGTCGACGGAGTTGGTGAGAGGCATAGCATAGCGGGGCTACTTATGGAAGATTCCGTGAACAGACACGCAACCATCACCGGTTATCCTCGGTGGCGCAATTGGCTAGCGCGTCGTAAGTTCTCAATTGTTCGAAGAAGACGGATTAGTGATATTGGTGTCTAACGAGATTCGCAGTGACTGTTAATCAGGAGGTTGAAAGTTCGAGCCTTTCCCGGGGAGATTTTTTTTTCTGCCCATCTTATTTTTCCCCTGGTACGGCACGCTTTTACCCGGCACCTTCTGGGCTGATGTCTAGCAATTACAATTACCAATTGGCCTCGGTGGCGCGATTCGTCGGCGCGTTGTGAGTTAATGTTATAACTGCCTTATTCAAGAGAGATGGGGAGTCTGTTGTCTAACACGATTATAACGACTGTTGATCAGGAGGTTGAAAGTTCAAGCCTTTCGCGGGGTGTCTTCTTTTTTTTTTTGTCCTCGGCGTTCTTTTCCCCAGGTACTTGGTGCGGTTCGGGTAAAACCACCCGAGTCAATGTCTCCGCACGATCTAGAAACGTGGGTACTTTTGCGTGTAAGATGGTTGCCCTTTCAGGGACCTTCAATATACCTAGCTTAACGGTTTGCAGCCAGATAACCAACCGAAACCCAAGAATAAGACACAGAAGCGGAATGCCCAAAGGTAATGTGCTTATAGCCTGTCCATCAGCAAGTTGAACCGCCATCGAACAACCCTCCATCTACGCTATAAATGGGCCCATTTGTCGCTTAGATCCCACCGGAGGGGCGGCGGATCGGCCGTAATTCCACAGCAGGGCCGATTTTTCCCTCTCTCCATTCTCGAAATGTATGTTCTTATTCGGCATATCATCCGCCGGTCTTCCACAACCGCCATCCTCGGTGGCGCAATTGGCTAGCGCGTCGTAAGTTCTACCTTTAGTGACTCCAGATGGTCGATGTTTTCTCTAACCAGTTTCGCAGTGACTGTTAATCAGGAGGTTGAAAGTTCGAGCCTTTCCCGGGGAGGTTTTTTTTTATTCTTTTTCATTGCTTCTCTTTTTTTCTTTTCGGGTATGTCGGTGGTGTGAATATTTTTGTCGGTGCTTGGTAAGTTTTGGTGTGGGTGGTGGCGGCAGACCCCGACTTTGTTGTAACTGATTGCGACTATTTCGTCTATTTCTGCTCTGAATATGCCCTAGGTTTCCTTCCGATGAATTCCCCTGCCATTTACTTCCAGGGTATTGCTGATGTCCTCTCGAGAGGTTGCGTGCGAAGCTCGATCAGATGACGCTGCGGTCGCCGGATGCTCGAAGGTATTCATATGAGCCGCGTTGCTCGGAAGCGTTCCGATATGAAGTGTCTATGATAGACATTGGAACTTACGTTGACGAGAAACGATCTGCTTAGATCATAGGAACGTCGCAAAGCTGGAGGAACAACGATGCGTCTTTACTAAATACTCCTTCATCTTCTATTCGCGCCTGTACGAGTCCTGCTTCCTTCAGTAATACGGAACCTCTGAAGCCCGCAGCCAACTTTGCCAAAAGCGAAACAACTAAACATCATTGTTATATTAGGAACGCCGCAACGAGGAAATGATTCGAAGCAGTCGGGCACATGCAGCCTAACGTAGGTAGAATATGCGAAGTGTCGCGGTGATGCTCTGGCTTAGTCGATCTATCGAGGAGCGTCGGGAGCATCCTTGATACACCCTTCATCTCAACGACAGATATTCAGAAGAGCTTCTCTTCAATGTGTCCTAAATAGGATTACACCATGAATAAAAGTACTCGATATTGCGTTTCGTCATCTAGTGGACGTGGGAGAACTTGGTTTCCCAATACGATGATAGCATCTACGGCGAGGATGACCCAGAGCTCGACATCGTACGACGGCTGAGGCAAATGCGGAAGAACCAACAGAGCTAGGGGCTTTCCACCCGCAAGCTGATTGAGTGGCGTTGATGTTGGTGTCGGGGTCAAACTACTCATACGGCTCATTCACGGGGGGGGGGGGGTGTCCCTAACGATCGACACCTAAAGAGCAATTGTCAACATGGTGGCCTTTAGGTACGGAGACCTCTACGTTCTATGATGCAGCTCTTGGGACGTACTGCTAGAACTTAGATAGAGCTTAAAAGAAAGCTGTCGGGTGCCTCGATATCCCACTGCAAGTCCACCCGAATGTTTTGAGGGTCTCAAACTACTCCCATGACGTTTGGGCATGGCTGCGTCGGGCGGCTGGCTTCGGGACTGCATTCGTTTAATGTGATGTCTGTCGGGGGACTAGAGGGCTCCGCCAGCCCTCTTCCTGTAATGCCAGATACCAAGCTTGTGATCCCGCAAATCATCCTAGTATCGAGGTTGGGGGATCGGATCCTAGAAGACGATGCAAATGTGAAGAGTGGATCGACTACCATAGGGAAATGAGCATCACAAGATTCGAATCTTTGACTTTCGGAGGACAGAGCCCCGAAGTTAATAGGATTAACGGACCGCCATTTTCTTGATAGGAACCAAGGTCGAGGAATGCCTGATAGAAGATATCTACAGATCATCTTTCGGCCGATGGCGGACTCGTAGTTTTCGCGGTCGGCTTCCGTCTTGCCTTCTTATGACGATCGAGATCTACACGTAAGAGATAACTATCGAAGAGTGTCTGATCGCTCTTTCGTCCGATCGCGGCTATGAGCACCGTGATATACAGCAACAGACTGCTGTCCGCATGTTGAGAACTCTCTTAGGGTCTTGGCTTAAAAGGAAATATAGGACTCTTTATCTCATCCGCGTTCATGCTCGTAGGCGATGATGTAGAAAGGATGACGGAGGCCGATGCTGACTTTCACTTCTACGCTCCGTATCACTCCCTTACGCCGATGGGAAAGGGGCTATCCAGATGGACAAGGGACACATTCATGTTCTTAGTGGTATCTAGCACATGGTTAAAACGAACCCGAAATTGCCAATGTCAGAATACAACTATATGGATTTGATTTCTTTTGCCAGCAATTGTTTGGTATACACGCCGGCATAGTTGTGTCAAAGAACGCCTGCATCATACTGGTCAGCCTACCGTATAAGTCGGATACTAATGGGCATCACTCCCCTCTGGAGTAAGTCGGGCCGCCGAGCAAACGTGACATACCGAACAATAGGGCAGCAGCGTGAGTGAACAGACCCTATATGCCGTTTGTTCCGCGTGATACTACGATCTACCCAAGCACAGAAACCTACGTAGGCATTTGGTTTTGGGGCCCACCCAGGCACATGATTGAAGGTGGGTTTAGCTCAGCTAGACTCGGGCAAAACAGCATAACTCTGGCGGGATTTCTTTTCAGAACCTACATACCTGGGGGAATACGGATCCGTACCGTGCACTGCGGTATCTGGATGCCCACGGAAGTGAATTAACGAGGCAGGCCAGCGAGATTATCTACCACCTACCGCGGGTATGAACATGAGCCCAAGAACATACGACTAACAGGTAACGCGTTTGCCTTACCTATCATCGTCTGTGTACCGCCGGGTTTGCCATATTGCTCGACCACCTGTCGTTCCCTTGTAATGCCCTGTCAACGTGCCTTGAGTAGGTCAGGTGGCTAAGCAATGGGGTAGGCCGAACGGTATTTAGTCAGTGTAAAGACGTCCCTTCGGTGCAAAGTAAATAGCAAAGCTCCATGGCGGTGGGAAGTCAGCATGGCAGGTCTGACCGGGCTGTATTCACTGATTCTCTCCGATCAAGCTGAGGAAGGAGCTCTCAAACATCAATACCCAAGGTACCGTTGGGTACCCTACACGTCTATTCTGCGGTCCGGTACAGGTCTGTACATTGGAGGTACGTACCGGGCACTGCCCGTTGATGTCCCCGTTAACAGCGGATGTACGGAAGTAAGTACCGCCGCGTACCTGACCACTGTAATTACCGCTACCGTTACCCTTCCTGGACCTACCGGATATATCGGACCTACCGGACCTATCGGATAAGCATGATACTCCGACGTTTAGCCGATCCCGCGCTAAGACATCAGGTTAAGGTTAATTTTTCTTGGCTGTCCCAGATCCCAATCCCTCTCTCTCTCTCCACAACTTCTCCGTCTGTTCCTCCCCATCACCCCCACCCCCTTAACGCGTATTCACAACACAGCACGTGCGCACACGATGTTGATGAATACTAAGATGAGCCTGGACGTGTGCATCCAATAATTCATCAGAAGTTGCAAGCCTCTGCTGAATTTTGGGTGCACCTTCTTGTCGCTCGTCGTCGTCGCTCTGCCAAGGCGCTGCCACGGCTACGCGAACGCCGCGCAACGGGAAGTTCACAAGTCACAACACCAAAGTGCACATCCGTATCCATCAAGGACTTGTCTACACCTTGTTGTCGTCTATCTTCTCCTCAATGCTTTCCTTACCATGTCGGCGGTCAAAGAAACCGAAGCCGATGAAGTACGATCCTAGTCTTCGTCAGGACTCAAGCAGGTAAGCCCCATTCATTGACTTATCCTACCATCCCCTATTGCAATCAAATTGCTGACTTCTTCGCCTCTAGAGTTATATTCTCAGCTCAGGATGGACCTGCTTTGCCGCAGTTTCCCTCAAGCACCTCCTTCACTTGCAAGATATGACTCCATGCTTCGGGGTTCTATCAAGGGAACTACCGAGCGCTTTGATCTATCAGACTCTGCTCCGTTGATCTACGCTTTAGTTTGTCAGGGGCACGGGTAAGGAGACACCCCACAAGGGAGCCAAATCACAGTGTTGCTCTGCGGGTCTCGTACACTCCATACCAACTAAACACCTCCGATTTCGACGGGGGTGATAGTAATAGTTACTTCGTCAGGTGGTTTACCCACACGGCGTGGTCCACTAGCTTGTTTCATGGAAGCCAAAATCCAAACCCTTCCAAGGAGGGATTCACGGGTTCCGATTTCAATCACCTGTTTCGTCATCCCTTGGTTTCGCTTTGGCGATTTATGCCCTAGAGAGAGAAAAATCAAAGGGGGTGATCTCTGCTCTGGACCGGGGGGGTCAAGTCAACTGAGACCAAGTCGTCATCGTCTAAGAGGCTTGTGAACGAACGTGCGCGAAAGCTTTAAATGGCCAAAGAAGACGAACAACGGGGTCAGGGTCAGACACGCTTCATCCAACCCCCCCACAACCCTGCTGTCCTGATTGATCAAGGAATTAACACCTTTGCCGACACACGACATATGTAACGGTCCTGGTCGTAAGCATGCGACGGAATCGAGATGTTGTCGCCGCGAATACGCCCCAGAAAAGTGTGGCGTGGCCGGAAAGCTGTGCGGCGGGTCCCTCGGGCTGTAGAACCCTTTATCTGGGTGGCTATCGCCATTCAGATTCTGACCACTTTGCAAAGGTGCTTTCTGTCCACGGAATTTAGTGGTTTTGAGCGTGAACCCATTGTGGAAGCAGATATTGCTTGAATCCTTTGGATTGGCGCCCATAAGCTTCGTGGAGTTTTACCACCTTCCTTGCATGGCGAGCGATGGCAGGGGACTCCTTAAGCACTTCACGTCCTGCCTTGCCGCTGCTGGTGGGGGGGGCGTACCATGCCTGTTTAGAACGGGGGGTGTCCCTTGCCTATTCAGAACGGGGGTTGCTCCTTGCCTGTTTAGAACGGGGGGTGTCCCTTGCCTATTTCGAACGGGGGGCGTTCCCTGCCTATTTCGAACGGGGGGCGGTCCTGGGAGGGGGATGCCAGCATACTCTGGGCTGCGGCTGCTGGTAGGGGTGGACAAACTCCCCTGCTTTCATGTTGCAGATGCCGACTAAATATGTCAAACCGACGACAACGTCGGCCTGATTAATTTTAGTTCGGGTCCACAGAGAATTGGTTGGCATTCATCCTCCAGGGTCCCGTACCAGGATCGTATAAATGGGTGGCAGAGAATGTTGGCAATGATGTGCGCCTTCGTCTCTTGTCGCCCACCCCCGGGCGGCGAGACCCCCCCTTGGAAATATTTCAGATAGCAGCAAGGATCTAGAGATGAATCCTCAGTTCTCCGATTCAGGTTATTGAGCTGACGATTCTACTGATTCTTCTGGGGACCTTTATTGCTGAGTTCAGGAGAGAGGCTCCGGATACAGGCATCTCCTCTAAAGGCCAGCTGCAGCAAGTTCTTGAAACACGCTCTCGGCTTCTCCTGGTGCCTCAGACGATTCTTAGCCTTATCCGACGTGGTTGGCAACTAGAGTGCGGAGCGGATTGACTACAATAAGTAGCTTCCCTGCCGGCTGGGCGGGCGCTCAAGACGAGCCGAAGAATAATGACAAGACAAGATAGCTATCCCGGATGGTCTGGCGAGTTGCTTGCTGACGGACTGCTCGCCAGAGCAGAATGCGACGGTTGAACGCCCGGGAGCGGGATGCCCGTCATTTCGACGCCGCGATGAAGGCAGAAAAGCCCGTGTTGGTAGTGGCTCGTGAGACCGAACTGAGAGGACGCTGGAGGAGCCCACGACGAAAATGGGGAAGACGGTGTTCTGTGTTGGCGGCGAATCAGAAATACAGGCTTCTGGTCTCACAGGCTGAAATGGCGGCTTGCCCTCCACTGTCGGCACGGCTGGAAGTCATGTAATAGAGTCTGACCCCAATTGGACGCCGGGTCGAGAACTTCCTCTAGTGACGAGGGCGTGGGGGGCTCTGGTTGAATTACAAGGTATACCACGCCCGTAGAGATCAACCAGCCAGGCGGAAATCCTGGTGGTTCTTCCGAGAGCAATCCTGAATTGGGACTGGCGGGCAGACCAATCAGGCCGTGGATGCTGTTTGGGTCTTTTCTACTTTTAGCGTGGTTGCGAGTAATTCCCCTTCAGCGTGGTCCGTATGGGCCTTTTCGCTTCCACCACAGGCCCTGCTCACTCCTTATGCTCGTGGAAATAGGGTTTGGGGCTCTTTTCCATCCATCGCCGTTGGCTGGATGGGCGGGATTGGTACGTTACCTCGTGGGACCCGGTGTGTGGATCATAATAGATCACTGACGTGATCTATTATCGACCACACACGTGATCCATGTGGTGCTTGCCAATTTTGCCTGTCTGACTTCCACGGCGGTGGGTGGTAAGAGTGACCATCCATGCTCTCTTATTCGGGTGGGCGGGAATGGGAAGTAGCCGGGATTGGTATGGATTACGTTAGCTATAGGTCACTGCCAAAAAAGAAAAACTTATTCAACTCAAATGATGTTCTGAAGTCGTGAAATGTGATTCTTTGTGATTGATTGGTTGACTATCTACGGGCCTCGGCCTTGAATCGAGATATACTGTGGATGAATTAAGTCCTGGCTGCTTCGCGCCTTGCGTTTCCGCCCGTGATTAACCTAGATAGGTCGTAGGTATGCTATGGTTTGGTTTGAGTGAACTGCTATGACTATACTGCTGCGCAGAAGTATGTATGACCAACGTTTTTGCTTAGAGGCAGGTATACATGGATTCAAGGCTACGCAGTTGATAACGATGATACCTGTCCGTCTGTCCTCCTGTATGAATCCGTCGTTGGGTTTCACTGGGACTACAGCCGGTAGGGGAGACACTCAGCCTGTCCTGTATTTCACGGTAGGCAAAGTCTAGCATGGTTCGCTCTTGTGATGTGTGATTATTCGTCATGGGAAACCTGAAGCCATACCGGCCAAATATCAGTCAACGCGTGAATATCAGGGGCGTGAATCATCTTGTACAGTCCGCAAAGCTGGAGTACGTAACGGATGAACGTATTAGCCTGTAGACATGCCACCCGAGGTCTATGGAGATCCAAAGTAGTGCTTAGAAACAAGATAGAACGTTACGGGGCATAAGTCACGGTGCATACCTTTCACAACCAAGTCAAGCCCATGTACGGGAAACGAACTCATGGAAAACCTGTGATTCCGGCTTATGTATACCTAACCCCGTATATTATTTTTACTGGGCTTCGGGTATGGGATGGGATGTGTATAGCCGAATTTGTGGACAGATGGGCAGTACAAGTCCGGGATGGCATCTGCTTCTGGTCATCAATCTGATACATTGGCACATACTAGATAGGTACTACCTCACACATATACACACACATGCATGCAGACCCGAAAGGAAGGTAAGGAGACAATTAATAAGTCATAAAAGAGCCAGCCTGTATTGTTCATCTCTCGTCTCTCATATAGCAATCAGAAAAAAGGGGGTCACAGATTCGAACCCGATTTCTCATAGTTGGCTTTATATACTTTTTTTTATAACTTTTAACTAGATTGTATTTCGACTTGTCTCTTTTTTTTTTGTCTTTGCTCCGTCCCGCCTTTTTTGGATCGGTCTATCGTTTTGGGGGTATAATTATAAGGATGGGGCAGCTAGTCATTGCAGACTCTCGATGACGATGGCGCTGGCGCCGCCACCGCCGTTGCAGATACCGGCACAGCCGATCTTGCCCTTCTTTTCACGCAGAACGGTTGTCAGGGTGGTGATGATACGGGCGCCCGAGCAGCCGAGCGGGTGGCCGATGGCGACGGCGCCACCGAAGACGTTGACCTTTTCGGGGTTGAGGCCGAGGACCCTCGTGTTGGCGATGGCGACGACTGAGAAGGCCTCGTTGATCTCGAAGTAATCGACATCCTTGACGGCAAGGCCGGCGTGCTTAAGGGCCTTGGGGATGGCCAGGGAGGGTGCCATTGTGAAGCGTTCGGGCTCGCGCGCGGCGTCTCCCCAGCCGAGGATCTTGGCGATCGGCGTCACCCCGAGCTCCTTGACCTTAGCCTCGGACATGAGCACGAGGGCGGAGGCACCATCGTTGAGCGGCGCGGCATTGGCTGCCGTTACGCTGCCATCCTTGGGCTTGAACACGGGCTTCACCGACTTCAGCTTGTCGATGTTAAGGTTTTTGACCTCTTCATCGGTGGTGATCTGGACGGGTGGCTTGCCACGGCCACCGCTGACCTCTACGGGTACGATCTCCTTAGTGAAGACGCCGGCGGCAGTGGCTTTCTGGGCACGCTGGTAGGTCTCGATGGCATAGGCATCCTGCTCTTCACGCGTAATGCTGTAGTCATCTGAGCAGAGCTCGCCAGACAGACCCATGTGCTCCTTCTTGTAGGCATCCGTTAGACCGTCCTTCAGCATTCCATCGACGAGGCTCTGGTCACCGAACTTGGCACCGTTGCGCATGTTGGGCAGGTAGTGGGGGACGTTGGACATGGACTCGGTGCCACCGGCGACAACGATGGAGGCGGTGCCGGTCATGATGGTCTGGGCGCCAACAATGACGGCCTTCATGCCCGAGGCGCAGACCTTGTTGATGGCGGTGCAGGGGACCGTGTTGGGCAGACCGGCACCAAGAGCGCACTGGCGGGCGGGAGCTTGTCCGAGGCTGTGACATGACCGATCAGTAATCCGATTGCAGACGTGAGGATCCGGAGTAGAAGAGCTGCTTACTTGGCGGACAAGACATTGCCGAAGAAAACCTCGTCTATGTCCTCGGGCTTGATCTGGGGGACACGCTGGACAGCCTCTGTACACGCCAGGAATTGCATGTCAGCGACGACAAACCGCAACGGAACCGGTCTAGCGAGTTCTTATTCGTGTGGAATAGCGACGACATACCCTTGATGGCGATGGAGCCCAATTGGGTCGCATTCACGCTCGATAGTGAGCTATAAGGTAAAATGTGAGCTCGCGTCTCTTATGCTCCTTGCAAATGGGCAGACAGTTGCACCTCGAGGGGAGATGGGGGCGGAGAGAAAAAATTGGGCAGGATGTAAAAAAACATACCCAAGGAACGACCCAACGGGTGTTCTCGCGGCGGAGACGATGTAGACTGGGGGAAGACTGGCCATGTTGACTCTGGTGGCAAGGGTGGAAACAGATGAACGGATGCAGAGGTATACGATTTACAGAGAACGGGAGAGTGAAACGAATATATAGGGTGTGTTAGCTTCGGGAGACGAAAGAAGCTCGGCGTTTTGTGTATTCGTATGTGGAAACAGACGTCAGATCGTCACCAGGGAAGAGATGGACGCTCTCGTATTCGTACTGCTGCTATCTAGGTAGATGGTTGTTGGTGATCGTTCAGTGCTGGCCACTGCTATACTACAGAGGGAGTTAGGGAGGTATTGGCCCGGCGGTGACGCTTTGCTGGGTACCGTAGGAGGGGTTCGCACTGGAAGCTCGAAGCTCAAGGGACCTTGGCGGGTAACTGTGCCTTATCGATTCCATCATCGGTGATCACATCGCTCGGGGGCGATCTACTCCGATAAGCACCCAGCTACCTTATCGCCTTCGCCGAATCGGCAAATGCCCAAAAGGTCCCGCCGAGAAGGCATTACTAATCTCGCATAGATACAGCTTCGGCGACCAATTAGCAAGCATTACGGATACGAGACCTGTACCAGTCGCGAGGACGCGCCTTGTAACTATGGCATCTCTTCACCCACTTGACACCTGTCAGCAGCTGTGCCGATACTGTGAAGAGCATACAATGTATGCAGAACAGCTTTATCTAGATGCTACGGCTTATAACTAATCAAATTAAGAAAGTTGTAACAAGGTAGTTACAAATCGAACGAGATCAGTGGAATAGATAGAAGATTCTGAAGGGTTTCCTAGAGATCAATCATCTAAAATAGGCTGTAGGCAGGACCGTATGGACTTGGTATTCCTTATGGATTCTCAACGGCAAACAGCTGTTGCCAGCTGTCACGATACAACTTACCTATCTTCCAGTGATTACCTAACTTATCCCAGCCTTGCCTCTTGCCTCGTCTGTTGTGATTGCACGGCTGAACTTTTCTGGGCTCTGGGCCTTTCGCATTATCGTCACTATCGGAAAACTACTGGAAGCAATTTGGTTGTCGATCACAAAGCATTTCAGACGCCATGGATGACCTCTATGATGAGTATGTCTACGTGCTAGTTTTTGTCTTTCACCGTCTCGTCCTATCCTATCATGTTCTAGCTCTATGCTCTTTTTTTCCTCTTCAGTTTTCAGCACATCATACTGACCAAGCTCTGCGATAGGTTCGGTAATTTCATTGGGGAGGATGCCGACGCATCAGAAGAAGAGTCCCAACATGGCGTCGATGCGGGCGCCTATCTCGACGACGAGTATGCAGAGGAGGCACCCGAGACGGCGGGCCAGGAGCTGATGGAAGTCGACGACGAGGGCCCGTCAAACGCCGTGATATTACACGAAGACAAACAGTATTACCCTACGGCGCAACAAGTCTACGGCGCAGATGTCGAGACGCTCGTTCAGGAAGAGGATGCACAACCACTCACCCAACCCATCATCGCCCCAGTCGAGATCAAGAAATTCTCCATCGAAGAGGCCGACTTACCACCCGTATACTTCAACCGCAGTTTCATGACCGATCTGATGAACTTCCCCGACCAGATACGGAATATTGCGCTAGCTGGTCATCTACACCATGGGAAGACCGCCTTTCTGGATATGCTCGTCCTGGAAACACATGACATCGCCGGACAGCTGGACAAACGAATGGGAAAGAAGAGAGACGAGCAATTACGCTATACCGACACACACATCATGGAGAGGGATAGAGGTCTCTCGATCAAGGCCGCGCCTATGAGCCTTGTGCTGCCGAGCACCAAGGGGAAGTCACATCTTTTTAACATCATCGATACGCCGGGACATGTAAACTTCGTGGATGAGGTGGCCGCGAGTTTGCGTCTCGTTGACGGGCTTGCGCTAGTTGTTGACGTGGTCGAGGGTGTACAGGTCAACACCGAGCAGATCATCAAGCACGCTGTGCTTGAGGATGTACCCATCACATTGATAATAAATAAGGTGGACCGCTTAATATTGGAGCTCAGGCTTCCCCCGAGCGACGCCTACTTCAAATTGAAACATGTGGTCGAAGAAGTCAACACCATCATCGAGAACACCCGGCCGGGCTCGGGCGAGGCCAAGCGCTTGAGCCCAGAAAAGGGGAACGTCCTATTCGCCTGTAGCGAGATGCGATGGTGTTTTACGCTACAATCGTTTTCGAAGATGTATGCCGATAGCTTTCCCGGCGTGAATACGGAAGAGCTTGCGAAGCGTCTCTGGGGCGACATCTACTTCAACCCGAAGAAGAGAACTTTCAGTCGGAAACCTTTGCCTGGCGAGACGGGCGCAAAGCGATCATTCGTCAACTTTGTTCTTGAGCCAATCTACAAAGTATTTTCTCACACTATTAGCCAGAGCCCCGAAGAGCTCAAGCCCATATTAGCATCATTGGGCATACATCTCAAACCCTCACAATACAGGATGGACGCTAAAATGCTGCTCAAACTCGTCTGCGAACAGTTCTTCGGCCCGTCCACTGGCTTCGTCGACATGATCGTTAAGCACATCCCCTCACCAGTGGAAGCCGCCGAGCACAAATTGGAACATTATTACACAGGTCCATTAGACACCAAGGTTGCTGAATCTCTAAAGAAGTGTGACCAGGACGGGCCCTTAATAGTCCATATAACCAAGCTTTTCAATTCGGCTGATGCGAAGAGCTTCTACTCATTTGGCCGCGTCTTGAGCGGTATCGCGCGTCCTGGCGTTCAAGTGCGCGTGCTAGGAGAAGGCTATTCTATCGATGACGAAGAAGACATGGCCATGGCAACAATAGGTAATGTGTACATCGCCGAAACGCGTTATAATGTCGAGACAGACGGCGTCCCCGCCGGCAACTTAGCATTGCTCAGTGGCATCGACAACTCTATAGTCAAAACAGCCACTGTCGTCCCGCCAAAGTTCGAGGACGACGAGGATGCCTACATATTCAAGCCGGTCTCGCATTTCACAGAGTCTGTACTCAAAGTAGCTGTCGAGCCTATCAACCCATCTGAACTACCAAAGATGCTCGACGGTCTCAGGAAAATCAACAAAAGTTACCCCTTAGCCACAACAAAGGTCGAAGAATCAGGTGAACATATAATACTCGGCACCGGCGAGCTGTACATGGACTGTGTCCTCCATGATCTTCGGCGGTTATACGCCGACATGGAGATTAAAGTTTCCGACCCCGTGACTCGTTTCTGCGAGACGGTCGACGAGATGTCGGCTACGAAATGCTACGCCGAAACCCCAAACAAAAGAAACAAGATCACGATGATCGCAGAGCCGCTCGATGACGGAATTGCCGAAGACATCGAGAGCGGCCGCGTCAATATGCGGGACGGCGCCCGGAAAGTTGGCAGGTTCTTCCAGGACCAGTATGGCTGGGATCTGTTGGCTGCACGAAGCATCTGGGCCTTCGGTCCAGACGAAACGGGTCCCAACATCCTGCAAGACGACACATTGGCCGAGGTAAGTCACTTTCACTTTGCTCTACTCTTCGTCGATCAATGTTTATAAGAAGCACTTGGTGCGTCTTGTATTACTACACATCCTGTTACCTGGGAGGGTTATCGCTCGAGCCCACATACAACAGTCCTCTGGCCCCCTTGTTCGTCCTGGCTTCAACCCACGAGTCACACACAGCTGCGCATGATACCTAATGTTTTCGGCAGGTGGATAAGACGCTGCTACGAAGCGTACGGGAGACCATTCGTCAAGGTTTTAGCTGGGCAACCCGGGAAGGCCCGCTATGTGAGGAGCGTAAGTCCTGTCTATTTCATCACTTCACTGCAGTTTGCCGCCCTGCCAGCATTAGCTTGCCGCATGGATGAGCATGCATACGCCCTAGACTCTTCCCCCCACCACCTCGTCCCATCTTTTTCCGTGTGATTTACATAAAAGGGAGTGAAAAGGGGAGTGGTCTCGATGGATGTGTCTAGCTGAAAGCAGCAGCCAACGGTGCCAGGATCAAGTGTGGGACGCTAGTCGCATCCTTGCCATCATCGCTGCTGTCCGTCTTTCCGAGTCGGGCCTGTTGTTCGTCGTGGAATATTCCGCGCCTTCGTCTCCACAATACGGGCCCGCTTTAGGGGTGTGAACGAGCTTACAACGAGGGCAGCGCGAGACGGTTACCACAGGGCTGCGTTCTACACCTGGGGCCCATAAGCAATTACCAATAGCTCTCGCCATCCCGTGGATGAGACCCAAGATGCATGGGTTGCACCCCGGACCTGCTTGGCGCGCACCCATGCTGGTTGGATGTGGCCAGCGGTGACGAAGAACGCTCCGTACCCAAGTTGTCCTAGTACCCTACCTACCTATAGCACGGCCATCTAGAACGGTTATACTAACACATAGTGGTTGATCACAGCCATCCGCAATACCAAGTTCCGCATCACGGATGCCATCCTAGCGCAAGAGGCTATTTTCCGAGGAGGTGGCCAGATCATCCCGACGGCGCGCCGCGCGTGCTATAGCTCTTTCCTGATGGCCTCCCCCCGTCTCATGGAACCCCTGTACTCGTGCTCGATGATTGGTCCCCAGGATGCTGTGCCGCTGCTCTACAACGTCCTTGCTCGGCGGCGCGGGCATGTGCTGGCCGATGGTCCCATCGCCGGGACCCCCCTATACCGCGTCAACGGACTTATCCCGGTGATCGACTCGTTCGGCTTTGAGACGGATCTACGAATCCAGACGGAGGGCCAGGCCATGGTAAGTCTCGTGTTCGACAAATGGCAGAAGGTGCCTGGCGACCCGCTCGACAAAGAAGTGGTGCTACGGCCTCTACAGGCGGCCGAGGCCCAGGCGACGGCGCGCGACTTTGTGCTCAAGACGAGGCGGAGGAAAGGCCTCAGCGAGGACGTCAGCGTGGCCAAATTCCTCGAGCCCGAGTTTTACCAGAGCCTCATGGAAAGTGGAACCCTGGGCAGCCCTTGAGTCTGACTATCTACTCTCCCTACCTCACTCTCGGGTGCATAGTTCCAAGGTAGGTAGATATGCCTTAGGCTGTGTGTCTGAGAGACAGAGAAAGAAAGAGAGTTCGCTGGACAGGTGTACGAGGTGTGGTGTAGCGAACGGTATAGAAGATAAGCCCGTTGCCACCTCGTATTTCTTCTTTTATTTTTCCCTCTCGGGCCCAGCGTTCACAGAGTCGGATTTACCACACGTCGTCGACAGCGTAGCACCCACGGGATTACTCGTCCCGGGCGCAAGTGAGTTTCCCGCCGGCTACCTGGGGAGCCGTGTGCTGCGCTAGCAACCACTGCTCTGGAGTCTGTGGTCTGTGGAGGGGCGGCTGTATCTGTAAGACCGGCGCATTGGGTCCCATTGCCAGCTGTTATACGCTATATACGCTTGTAATAGGTAATCATGGCATTTTAGTGTAGCCCTTGCAACATGGGACAGGGCCAAGAAGGGGAGCCGGGGGGAGACGGGGAGGGGGCGCCTGTAGGTACATGTATTTCTTATGGCCAGGCGAGTCCGGGGTATCTTATTCTACCTAGCCGTAATAAGTCGACGGGTCGGGACTACCTTACGGTAGGCGGGCGATTCCACTGCCATGGCGGTTTCTTTCTGCGGTCCAATGGTGATTCACGTGTGGGACGGGGATTCTCTTCGAATCCGCCCTGCATTGCTTCTTTTATTATGGCTGGTTTTGATTGTTATGCTATTGTATCTGGTGTGCTGTACATACCATACCTACACTGAAGACGTCGTAGGACTTCTTTCTTTTTTCCCTTTGCCTTTTCCTGTTGGATAATACTGACTGAGATTCCCGGGCCCCCTTTGTTTCATTGTGTAGCTATTGCGACGGGCTCATCGGTATTTAGTCAGGCTTACCACCCTCAGGTGGAAGATTCGAAGCAGGTAAGGTAGGGCTATCATCACATGGATCCGGGGCTACGTGGACGGCGTTGCTCACGGTAAGTACGGCTACGGTAAAGAATACCTACGCCCGATCATACTAGACTAGATAGATACGGGATACACCATGCCGGGGAGATGGTTGTAGGTCTACGTAGGGTGGGCCGCGCAGCTGCGAATCTACGGCACGCAGAAACGCTCCTTGGCCGGGTGGAATCGGTGTACGGCACAGCGTCTCACGGACGTCGGTTAACACGTCGTCGTCTTATTTTTTGTTTTTTTTTTTCCTTTCGTGGGATTGGGGAGGGGATTTATTATTTATCTTGTTTGGCCTGGCCTGACCTATCAGTTCACATGCAATGCGGGCTTTGCATGGAATAAAGTGTGCGTATACGCCCGAGAAGAAGAGGAAGTGAGGAAGAGAGGAGAGAAAGGAGAGAAGAGAGAGATCTCCTCACGGTTCCCCATCCGGGTTCCTTGATGGGGTGGTGTGGGTATTGCCTTGGTCTACCACGGTATGCAACTACCATGGGATACCTTGATTTACAAGCTCGCTACCGCGCTGGTGGGTGTGGGTTTCTTTCTTTTTTTTTATCTGATGCCGTCTTTCGGCTTTTTGGTCTTCCGGCTGGGGTTGCGTGTTTTCTTTGGTTTTCTATAGGCTTGGTTGCTTGGTGTTTAATGGCCTATGGACTTGTCTCTATTCACGCCGTGGTCATGATGGAAAAGCCAATCACAACCACGATCACAATGAATGAAAATGTGAACCAGGCCGCGGAATGTCAGATCTTATTAGTTAGCAGTGATCCCGCATGGCCGGCGCCGAGGAAACGCAACGGCCGTAAACTACCGCCACCTATATAATAAGCAGAACACCTCACAAAGAATCACACGAAACCTATCGACGTCAAGTAGGTACGGCAGGTTGTAATAAAGCACGACGATTAAGTCATGACCTGGATTAATTGGTAAGTACCTCCATACACACGCGCATACAACGGAGTACATAGGTAACTACCAAAAAAATAACAATCTTCCCCATCCCACATCCCTCGGCCCATATCCGCCCCATAGTTGCAAAAACGCACAACGATCACCAAAACCCACAAGGTATGGGAAAGGGCTTATACCACCTGCTTTTAACCTACGCGCATTCCACGCTCATGGCTATAGGCAGCTGGACTTGATACTACCTACCCGAATCACCACCGTCTTATAGACGGATATCTTACTTAGTATACCTACCTGTACTATACGGAATATGTTTTTCATACCTCGGCAGTATACAAACTGCCGTCCCCCACCCAAAACCCCCCACTAATAACTCCCGCGCCGTTTTTTTTCTCCCTCTGCGCCCGGCGTGCCGGCCTATCCTTGAACCAACCTAGCGCCTGGCTTGCTCTACGAAGTACTGACGATATACTCGATGAAAGTGCGAAGTACTTCGTACCTGGGTATGGGTATAGGCGGACTACGAGGGGACCGGCGCTATGTACAGTACTTTTCCTTTAGATTTGGGGGTGCTAGGTCTGTAGTTTATCTAGTGTCGACTATCTTTTAGGTCTGGAGGGTCTTGTTGGCTTGGGCGGAATTCCGCCTGTTTGGGTTCTTGTGGTTATTCTTGCAGAGAGAGAGAGGTAGGTAGGTAGGTATTCTGTGTCTGTAATGTGTCTGTGTTTGTGTCTGTGATGTGTGATGTGTCTGTAATGTCATGCCATGCTATGCCATGTAATGCCATGTAGGTCATTCATACATTACATCCCCCCTCCCTAGACCTACATAATTCATGCCTTTTCCCGCAGCGTCAAGTTAGGAGCCGTCTATCTAGGTACTCTACTATGACCGAAAGGGCGAGAAGCGAAAGAAAAAGAAAATATGTACGATTTACAGCGCTTGCGAATCAGAGAACGGCGATGCATGCATTTATTATATATACCTATATATAGAGAGAAAGAGAGAGAGGGAGAGGCACACGAAAAAAAGAAAAAGGGAGGAAATAGATGGTTATTCGTCTTATGGTGGTCTGCTGACCTGACCTCCCTTGCCTTTTGCCTTTGGCCTTTTGCCTTTTGCCTGCCGACGGTTTCGCTGCCTGTCGTGGACCGCGGGAGTTTCGCGATTCGTGGTGGGATTGCGGGATGGATTGGATAACGGCGATGCAGGAACCCGATTGATGGATTGCTTTGATTTTATTTTATTTTATTGATTGAAATTTTTGATTTGATCTGGATTGTATTTATTTTTGACTTTGCTGGTCGTTACCTCCTTGGGCTGTTACCAATATATGTCGTGTCGTACTCGGTATATTGCGTGAGCAATATATAGAATGGCATTGGCGGGCGAGAGCACACGTTTAAAATATTGGTCTCTGGTGGTCCTGGGTATTTGGGTTTAGGTAACGTTCATTCATTTACTTGTATTGATTCATTGTTTTTTATATTGTCTTTTCTGTCTGGCTATTTGCCCGATACTGCTGGTGGTTTGTACCGGATTTACAACTTGCGCGTCGTGTGAATGCGTACATATATTCTGTTGTGCCATAGTAAGGGTATCTCATGGACGTGATTTGTAGGGTACATATGTCCTAATATTAGGTAGGTGTACACTACGTGATGTGTTTTATGCCCCGGTGTCAATGACTGGTCGGATCAAAATGTTAGCGAGGCTCCTCTTTCGATCGCCTCAGACCAGACATCCAGTGTGTCGTAGGAGGTCTGGTTATGTTCCTGTATTGGCCCTCTTATAAGTAATGTTTACAAGGCACTACAGAGGTAATAGCTCAGGTCGCTTTGTATGGTCGAGCTATAATCGCAGAGTCGAGAATTGTACGAGGCGTGGCGATATCTAGTGAGCCGAGGATTTGGTTCGTGTGTCTTCGCCACGCCAGCGGTGGCAACTGGGTGGGTGGTTCCCGGCGTCGCCGTTGCCGTGTAACTGAGCCTGGAGATACCCGGAACATTGCTTCTCGTGTGATGCTCGAAATGTCACCGGACCTGGACTCTCGATCAGAACGCTCCCCTTCAGGCACACGTCTGCAGCATCTTGTCCAGCATCGCCTTGAGATTGTCGTTCTGCTGGGCCGCCACTACTCTCTCCTTGTCGGCCAACTGCTTGTTCACTTGCTCAGCGTCGGCGTGGCTGCCCTCCTTGATCACGACGTCAACTCGATAGTTGGGAGGCAGCGTCTGCTCGAGGCGAACCCTGACGCAGAGGCCGATGACGGTGGCGAGTGAGCAGTGGGAAATGGTTGGCGTGATCTTGACGAGCACCCGGGTCAGGGTGTTGGGATCCGCCGCCGCAGAGGGGGAAGGCGTGATGTGAATGTCGGGCAGATTCACAACAGCCAACTGGCCCAGTGATAGCGGGTGTTCTGGATCGGAGATTGTCGATATGAGGTCTGCGGAACGTCAGCTGTCTGGTTGCTTGCACGCGTAATCGTGGCCACGCCGAAGCGTGCGTCGTGAACCGGAGGGCGCACCATATATCTCCTGTTCATCGATGGGTTCGATGGTAAAGCCATCCTCACTCTCGGTATCATCGGAGGGCCATGGTAAGTCGCTGAATGGCGCAGACAGGTACTCAGGTCTCCGTAGTATGAGGTCTAGTTCCAAGTCGGCACCCTTACCGATTGTAGCAACCTTCTTGTGCTGTCTCGAGGGTAGTTCTGAGATGTTCAGAACGGTTGGGTTAGCATTATCAACCTGGTCCATCTTGGGATGTGGGATTGCGGCGTGGCGATTGTGCAGTGAACGGGAGCAGACAAGAGTTGAGGCTTAAAGAATGGAGGCCGGGTACGGACTACATGTGTTGTGTTGAAAGTGGTGATGGAGGGGCGAGATCTACCGGGGGCGGTGGCGGGGTATCGAGACAAGGCTGACAGCTGGCGGGCGGTGATGCCAGCCGGTGAACGGAGGTTTACGTGATGGGTACGGTAATCGGTACAAACTGCGAGAAGAGAACTGCCGCTCCCTGCTGTGGGGGTTTGTAATCTACAATACATTCGCTACCTTCGGCACGCCGATTCTAGAGAGATACACGATGCATACGACGTCCAGTCTGGATGTACCTGTCGCTACCATCCCTCACCTATTTTTATTGCGCTCCACCCACACGCGCACGCAATTTGCACGGCACAGACTGCTCGGCCGATCGCCGTGGAGATCTTCTTACATAGAGGTTAGGTGGTATGGAGAACTGCCCAGATACCCTCAAGCTCAGACATACTTTACACCAGCACATACATCATGTAGGTAGCTATACTACCCAGGTGCTATCCAGTCTGTCGATCTAGATACCTATCTGGGCTAGTTGGTGTTTTCTGATGGTGTGTGAAGGACCTATCCCCTACGCTACATCTTCAGTGCTTACAGTCTGGATTAGTTATGGCTACGGACTGCTCTGCATGATGGCGTTGTCCGGCTGTTCAGCTGACCGCACTGCCCGGCCCAATGTGCCCGAGCATCTCGGGATTCGACACGAGGTTAATAGGCGAGTGCCGCCCCTGGCACTAAAATAGGATGCCGGGTAATATGGTAGGTAGCCGGTTTATAGCACGGGTGAACACGTTATCGAGCGGGACCATCCTGTGCTTTGTGACTAAGATACCTATCTAGTTACTACTCCGTGCTAAGTACGGAATACTGAATATGGAATCTTCCGTTACCGCTGATGGCTGGGTACTCGCCGTCCCGTGGAAGGGCCCTGTGGCGACCTGCGCCGGAGCTGTTTCCTACCAAGGTGGACGATGCATTGGTTTACGGGTGCGGCTCGGTCTACATACCGGGACTTCTAGTCGACCAACCCAATTCATCTGGGTATTTATATTGGCGAGCTCCCCCGGATTCGACTCGCGTTTTGACAACCTGCAACTCGCCGGATCCACGCGAGGCGAGCTGTTCCTCGGCTGCCACTCATACCAACGCTTATACCACCGCTAAACTGCCCATGTACAGCACAGCACGTATTATGCCGGGTAATGGTGCATCGGCATGTCCTTTTGCGACTGGACAGAACCAGATCTCCCTCTCCTCTCCTCTCCTTGACCAGTTCATGCCCAGACGTTTCAACAGCATCTCACTTCATACGTATACCTCAGCGATCCCATGCAACAACCAGACGCAGCAGGTACTGCAATCATACTGCAATCATGCTGCAATCATGCTGCACATCCCATTCACCATTTACCGTACCCGGCACATAGTTGAGCCGTCACGGCGCTTTTGTTCCACATTGCCGAGTGGAGACGTCGCTTACAATCCTATCGTAGCGTCCATTAGGCGTGTCACGGTACATCTCCAGCCCTTGTACGGAATACAGCACGCATGATGCCCTTAGCCTTAAGAGGGTCGGTTGCAGGCCTCGGCAGCCAATCGAACGCTGTGGGATGGGGGTTTCGAGGGAATATCCCACTCCGTTGCTCCGTTGCCGACGACTCGCTCTCGTTCAGCACCGAGAGAAGAGGGCGCAGGCGTGCTCCAATCCGATGAGTGACTTTCTGCCGCGGCCATTTCATTGGCAAGCATCCGAGGGTATGGATACACGTATACGTAAGAGCTCGTCGCATCGCATCGCATCGCATCGCATCGCATCGTTCAGGGAATGTGGGAAGTCTATAATCCCGTGTACTATGGCTGGTACATACGCATATACCGACCCTACGCTATCATCTCCCATCTACTAAGTAGGTACCCGTGAGACGGGATATTCCTTTTCGAAAGTTGCCGATTAGGAGGTAAATCCTCCAACAGTAACGACAGGAGTGAAATAGAGATCAACCGCTGATGCGACAGCGTCCAGGCGTCTTACTCGCTGCTGAGGGACCGATGATTTGCGTCAGCATGGTCCCCATCAGCCTGCACGACTGCGCAGGGGGGTGCTTCCCTGGGGCTCGCCACGCTACCAGCTAACACGACAATCCCATACATACGGTACGTGCTTGGTAGGAATTACTAATTGGGAATTACGTATTCCGCAGATAGTCATTAGTAGTTAGCATGTGCTATGAACGGCAGTTTTCTGCTGCAACTCTTGTCGTGGCCTGATATCTGAGGCACCGCCTCGGCCCAAGAATATCCCGAGCACGTTTACCCCATTGGTCCGCATACCACGTTGCCTGGCCGCCTGGAGACGTTGCCCGGGTTCGACAGGCTGGACGGCCGAGCAATAGTAGGACCTGGCAGTCTGTTATAGTCACTAAGTACAGTCCGTATACCTATTCCATACCAATTGAATACAGTAAGATCAACCGAGCTGCTGAACCGGCTGGCAGCAAGTAGGGAGGTTCATGACTGCCTGTCGCTATTATTGTGCTGCTTGCTGCCTTTACTACCCGTCTAGTGCATTGACATCGTATCTCCCTATCTCACTTGCATCCAGTGTGTAATGCCAAGATTCTAGTTACTGCGCGCGACAACAAGGTGTTTGACGATCCTAGATAGAAGACGTTACTGCTAGTTAACGGCCATGCTTCTGGACAATAGCGGTATAAGTTAGGTATAGCTGGTTACGGACTAGTGATAGCCGGCTACTAGGGAAGTGTGAGCAGGCAGCGTGTTCCGCGGCCGTTTACATGGTACTTAGTAGCAGATAGGGGACCAACGGCTGAGAAGATGCCCCAAGCTGTGGAGAATCGTGGCATGATGCACAGTTCTGGCACGTAATATATTCTCTATATTACCTACATTAGTTACGAGCAGAACGGCTTTCGCAGACCTTAACAGCGCTTGCGCACGATTAGGTACGAGAGCAGACCGGTAGATAGAAGAAGGCCCTAATTTGCCGTTTACCACGCTAGGCGTGCCCACATGGCGCAGGCACTACAATTCAGCTCGTTAGCGGTGCCTACCCTGCTAGGGCCGCCAACTGCGATCGGCCCACCGGCCTATGCTAGCAGCGTCGCGCGCAACTCGCTAAATGGCCCTGTGGAATCCGCCGGCCGGGCTGGGCGGTCTATCGCGGGTAGCACCGTTACTTACGTATTACGGTACTTGTCAGTTTTCAACGCTATGGAATCGTGAACGGCTCTGAAACTGTCTTGCTCAAAGAACCTCCATTCGGCGACAATCTTGGTATATCGTGCGATGAGGCTACCGTGTACCCTCACGTCTATCAGTATACTACAGATACATCAGGGAAGAGCATATGATTGCAGACTCCCCAGGGTAGGCTGGGTATGGTCGTTGCATTTGCTCTGAATTAACTACCGCATTTGTGCTAGCGGTCCACGCACATGCAAGGTAGAGACGTGCGCAGGCAACTTTTCACGTCTGCCAGTGTCGCATGTGCGTAGCAATACCGCCTGTAACTCGGGCAGATCTGGATACCTTACAGGTGTATCGAGAGCCCCGGGCACAGGGCGCTTAGGCATGCTACAGAGGAACATACAGGGCGATATAGGCAGTAGTAGGGGACGTTGTTACACAGATGCCACCCAGCAATCAGTTGTACCGTCGGGTGTGCGGGCATGCTGTGGCTACCGTACCAGCGAGCGTGGTGTGCCACAGATGCCCATTGCCTGGTCCACTGTCTGGTCCACTGTAAGTCCACTGTCGGTCCACTGTCGGTCCACTGTAGGTACCTAAGGTAACCTTTAGTGGGCTATAGCCTGCTAGCTCAGGCACCTAGCTACTACCTCGCTGCTAACAGGCGTGCCTGGACGGCGCGGTGCCTGCCCTATGCCCGGCTACGCCTAGTGCATCTAGGGACGGTATGTATCTAGCGAGGCATGTAGCCCGCAGTACAGATCTGTACTGCGATGTACTGCCACAGCACCCTCTCGCCCCTGGAGCCGCCGCCGCACCGCTGTGCCGTCCCTTATCTCCGCTATTTGTACCTACCGCACAAGGCTCTGCCCCCATCCTGATGCCTTGAGCATTGATAATGAGGAACATCCCCTCATCCACAATCCCGAAAGCCGGGACATCCTTACCTGGCGCCGATGCAATCGCCTAGATTTAACCCACGTTGACGGCACATGTCTCTCTAGGGTCCATCGACATCAGAACCAAGCCGAGAGCGCTGTCGTGCTCTTCTTTTCCCCCTTTTTTCTCTTTTTTTTTACCCTTTCGGATATTGTCGAGACTCGAGGGCGGAAGTTGGTTCCATCCCTGGTACGCGCGCGGAATCGAAACCCTGGATCAGCTGTTGCTCCTTGCCAGTGAATCTGTGGGTTTTGTGGGCTCTGTGGGCTTTATGGTCCTGGACTTTCGCTGGCATTCGACAGCAGCCTTCGGCAGCAATATTTTAGAATCGCCGCGAGCTGACGGGCTGGTCCGACGAACCGACCGACTGTGGTAATTCCCTGACAAGGGCAACGAGGGAGGATAACGACAACGATAACGACAACGACAACAACGACTACGACGACGTCATCGACATCGACATCGACATTGACATTGACATTGACGATAAAACATCTACTGCTGCGACGACAGGTTCATCGGTTTACAATTGAGCTTCCGCCAATTCGCCCGGCTCTCGGACTTGCTTGCGCATGACCGACGTGGTAGCATTGCGCGACAGAACGCCGAGGGCTGCTGCCACAGTCCGTCAGTCATGTCGTCGAATGATCCCGCCACCGCCGCGCGCCGGTTTCTGCCGCAAAGCGCACACACGAACTCCTTCTCGTTCGTGCCGCCCGCGCACCAGCCTCCAAGGGAGACCCAAAAGAGTTCGCTCTCCGAAATGGCCCCGACTGTGATGAGTTTGATCGTTCTGACCATGTGGCTATTCCAGATTATGTCTTTGTGGATGAGCACAATCGGCACAAGCGCTTGAAGGGTATGGGCGCTCTTCTGCCGCCCGCTTTCCATCAACGTAGCTGACGAATGTGTGGTAGTGATGAGAGCTTGCGAGGGCTGCCGGCGGAGGAAAATCAAATGCGATGCTGCCACCACCAACACCTGGCCGTGCTCGGCCTGTATCCGCCTGAAGCTCCATTGTGTGCGTCCCAATGCCACGTATGAAGGCTCGCCCGATGAGCCCCAGTCGTATGAACCGCCGCGGTCCGACTATGAAGCCAGACAAGAGAGTTTTAGGCAGATGGCCATGCCGCAACCCTCATCCCAGCACATGATGGCCGGTGGCCACCCCAAGGCGGCCATGTATGCGCCTCCTCCCGCCTCATACGCTCCCCAGCAGGCAGTTTACTCCCTGCCCCAGTATGGCGACGCGACTTCAGTACAGCAGCACATGTCATACTCGTCGGTGCCGCAGCCTGTCGGCGTGTTAGAGCAGCCTTACGCGCCCCCCAACGTATTTCCCACTCCGCCCTTACCAGAGATGTCCGGTCCCCATTCCGAGTCGTCTCCCGAGTCTTACCATACCGAAGGTTACAACCAACATGACTTGGCCGATCTGCTCGGCCCGCTAAAACTTGATGAAAGGGGAACAGGTGAGCCTGGTTTTATATTGATGCCGGCCACATTGGAAACGCTAACTCGGACCTTAGCACCATATCTGAACAACAAACAGGCCATAACCTCAGGCCAAGAAGAGGAACCTGCTATCGAGGATGAAGATGAATATAAGAATAATTTGCCGCCATTACTGTCGGGTCCGGGGTCGAAAATAAGGATACCTCCCGAGCTCATGCCGGATGACGACGCCGTTCTGCATTACTTTCACCTGTACTTTACTCATGTACACCCGTACGTTCCGGTGCTGAACAAGGCACAGTTCTATCGGCAATGGCAAACGAATCGCGAATCCATCTCTCCTTTGCTACTAGAAGCGATCTTCGCCGTCGCCGAACGGCTCGCCGATGAACCCGCCCAAGGCCAGCAATGGATTGCTCTCGCTTCGAGTGAGTCTGCACCCACGCCCTTAAGTGTCACTATGTGATAAAGCCGCGGCTGTACTGATGCTGCTACTGAGTAGATCACGCCGATTCTTTCATGGACGTCCCGCGACTGAGTACTCTCCAGGCGCTTCTCATAATTCTCAAGGCCCGGGAAGCGGTGCCAAAGCGTGGCTACTATTACCGATCATGGATGTCTGTTGTTCACTGTGTCGCTATGGCGCGGGATCTTGGTCTTGACGAGCATTTCCAGAATCACCAGGCCGGGAAATCATGCAATTCGACCCCGGCTGATTGCCTTACGAAAACTCGGGTATGGCAGACGATATTCATTTGCGAGACCATGATTGCCGCCCCACAAGGTAGATCTCTTGTTGCCCTTATTTTATATTCAATGGAATTTCTAATAGACCCCCAGGACGATGTGAGTTATCTGTTGAACTTGAAACCTTGGACTTCAATGTTCCCCAACCTATGCCCGGCGTAGACGACGATGAACTTAGCATCTCCCGCGATTTTATATTCTTTGCCAGGATCGTACGCATCATCCATAAAATGTGCACGACGTATCTCAGGGTGAAGAAGAAGAAGGATTGGGGTCTCGAGCCCGAATTTGTGCAGCTCAATCCACTGCTCAAGGCTTGGTTGAACGAGCTTCCATCTCACATGACTGTCGCTTTTCCCCCGGATGGATCCCCGCCTTGGCTACTATCGCATTTTGTCGGGAACGTGCACTCCTACTACCATCTGGCCACCATCCTGCTCCACCGGCCACAGCTTACGTTCTTGGAACCCATGGGCATAGATGGACAGTGGAAATCCCATATGATGATCTCCTATGGCTCTGCGAAGGCCCTATGTCGTTTACAAGAGTCCATGTTGAATTCCTTTGGGTTGAGCGGGCTTCAGTGCATGCAGCGAGGCATCAGCTTCACGATTTATAGCGTCCTCTCCTGCATAGTTCTTCATCTTGTGCGTTATCTAGTTTGCCTATATGCCGTATTGGAAATTTATCCTAACAACTAGACAGGTTGCGTTGACGTCGCCAGACCCAGATATCAATACGGACGCTCGGGACTACTTCACTCGTCACATGAGAATTCTCGAGAAGACTATGGGGTCATGGCCGCTCCCGGAGATGCTGAAACAGATCGATGCCGTGAGAGAGGCGTTTTCTGCTGATATCAGGAAACCTTTTGTGCTGAAACCTAGTTTCCCCTACGGAAGCCCTCACCCGAGCACGCAGTCAAGCCCACCTCGTGCTGCTACGTTCAAGCCGCCCATGTTGCGAACCAATTCACTAGACCCAAACCTGGATGTACATCCCGGTTCTCATCCACACGTTAGTTATCATCCCATCACGCCCATTTCTATTGGCTCCGGGGATGGTAAAGGTGACTCTCCTGCCGTACAGTCACTGTCCATGCTCGGTGCCGGTCAAGGCTCACAGCCACCGCTCTCACACAGTCTACCATTGGTAGACCCCCCGACGTGGAACCCGTCTCGAATTTTTGAGTAAGTACCTGGCTGTGCTCGTCATCTCGTCTTGTCTGTCGCTCGACAGCACCTGCTAACAACGCCGTAGTCAATGGAATTCAACGTTTGGTACGCCACTCCCAACCCAACCGTCAACGGTGACTGCACAGCCAACTTCTCTAAACGTTTCCTCAGGCGCGCCGGAAGCCCCTACCGCTCAGGACATAAGCATCGCCAATGCGTCCCTATCGGCGCCGCCCCCGCTACATCACCAGTACACCGCCCCACCCGTACAAACCTTCGTCACGCCAGCCATGTGGCAGGAATCTGTAGCCAGCGTCTACGAGTCTGGCGGTCTCAAGCGGCATTGGGATTACGACAGTGGACCCACCATCGCCGAAACCATGAGCAAGCGTCGCTGAGCTTACCATGCAGGATAAATACCACCCTGGTGAAAGAGTATGGCCGGCAGCGAAGGACATGCGGATTATCGAGACGTTCCCGGATGTCGGGGCGTGAATTGGCACCGTCTTCCAGGCTACAGTACCACGTACGACAGGGATGATCTACTACGCTATAACGAAGTTGAGCACGATGAGCGCGCCGGCCGGGAGAAGCCAGTAAAAAGGGGGGACATTATCTTTTGACGTATTTGAGCCCACCGCCATCATCTACAGGGGCAGACTATCTCGACATTGCGCACGATACGCACACCAAACAAAGCAGATAATTTTTCGTCGAAGAACGACACAAGGGATTTTTGCTATTTCTCTATATGAGGTATATACGGGCAGGCGGATCGGGCCGACTTCTCCTGGGCACAAGTGGGGGTTTACTCGGCCAGCCATACCTACTCATCCAGTTGAAGGCTTTCCTCCTTTTTTTGGGTTCGGGGTGGGCGTTTTTGAGGGAGGGAAACGGGAGGTAAACATTGGGAAAAGCGAAGTCGTCTTTTTTCTTCCCGGAATCGCCCTTTATCAGCTCTGGCCCTTTTATATCTCCCTCCTCGCGGGCTTCCCCCCTTTTTTGTGGAGAAGGGGGGGGTTGGGAAGGGTGGTGGTCTGGAACCTAAGAAGAGCGTGCCCGGCTTCGTTCGGGGAAAATTTTCGAGATGCTTTTGTACAGTACGCGTAAGATAGGCGATGGGCGATGGGTCGGATGGATGGATGGATGGACGGACGGATGGACGGACGGATGGATAGGATGGGATGGACGGGACGGACGGGATGATGAAATCTTCTCTTTTATTTTTTGGCTGGGATTACCACTCCCCCCCCCCCCCTTTTTTTTGCATCGGATGCTTTCAAATCTCGAATTCCCTTAGTCTATTTTTTTTTTTCATCTTGGACTTTTTACACGGTCGCTATCAGTGGCGGTTAGATGGGATGGGTTCGGGATATAGGTTCGTATTTTATCTTGACTTATTCTTTCTGGTGGTGCTTTTTTTGTGTCTCTTTTTTGGGTTTG
The DNA here is from genome assembly GCA_022385655.1 of Xylaria intraflava. Lineage (NCBI taxonomy): Eukaryota > Fungi > Ascomycota > Sordariomycetes > Xylariales > Xylariaceae > Xylaria > Xylaria intraflava. The sequence goes on along the minus strand of MU279839.1, from coordinate 17,591 downwards.
TTTTGTGTTGTTGCTGTGTTTTGTTTGCTGTGTTGTGTTTGCTCTTCAACTATCTACTATACTACCTCGGCCGGGACGGGGTTGTGATTTGCTAGATACTGGGTATTTGGGTAGGTAGGTTTGATGACCTTACTTACTCTCTGATATGTCTTTGCCGGGCTTGCTGGTTACGAGCTTGGGATAGGGATACCAGGTATATGTGGACTATTTACTCGGATTACCTACGGTCTTGACTTACCCTTGATGGGACTCCTTGATGGGAGAGTTTGATCGGAAGACGATAGTTAGAACTGGCATGTTCTCAGCCGGGCATGTGTTATAGGTAGGTACGTTTCTAGATAGATAGGGAAAACGGCCGCGTTCGGTCTGGATGTTGTGGGATCTATACCGGTTGGGAAGGGATTTTCTTTTCATGGTTTTTTTTCTTTCTTTCTTTTCCCTATATCCCTATATCCCTATATTCGTACATATTACACAGCATCCCACCCCTATCTATCCATCTATCTATTCTATTTTATCCATCCCCGGTTTCTTCGAACTAGACACAAGTATAAACCCAGCGTAATTAGGTAGTCTCGATAGCATACAACGCGGAAGGGTTCCCGACTCGTTTGCTTGTTATCGTTTAGACATCTTGTTACCTAGATAGGTGTTTATATGAGTGTTTATTTGCCTGGGTTTGCTTGTTAGGTACCCGACCTTACCTGACCTTACCTACCTAACTTACCCGACCTGACCTAACCTATCTGAGGCTGGCTACATATTTCTATTTCTAACTCCATCCCTATCCCATTCCTGTATTCCATATTCCTTCTTAAGCTATCGCGGTGGGAATACCAAACCTACCTACTTCTGGGTTTGGGTTTGGGTTTGGGTTTATGTTTATGTTTAGGTTTGTTTATCCGGGTACGGCATGCCATGCCATGCCATGCCACCGTAAACCAACTTAACTCCCTGCAACCTACCTACCAACCTACCTATGCATAAGGAACGTCCCGTAGCCGCAATTGCTTACCCTGCCAGGATTCCAAACCGGGAAACGAATACCTACCCCGCGAGTTTATTATCGTGGGTAATACTTCGGACCATACCTGCGTTGTATGAGGTGATATTTAGGAGGGGATTGGCTTGTAGATGACATGACCTGGGTGTTATCTACGATGATTCTGAGTTCTACCTACCTTCAATAGTTCTAACGGTCGAGTCTCTTCTCCGGCCTCCGTATTAGAGTTAGTAAGGCGGCAGCAAGATATCCAAATATTTCTGCCCGAGTCTCGGCCGGCAGTATCATCTTTGTCACGTCTGGAACTTACGAATCATTGCCTCGGGCTTCTAAACGAGGTTCTTCTAGCCATTTCACATTTCGAAGACACACAGCGCAGGGACATGCCATTGAGCATATAGACATCAAGTCTCTATACGAGAGTAGGTAGCTAACCGTAATGTACAAAGGGAGCAGATCGAAAAGCTAGAATAACGGGTGGAACGAAAGGGGGGGAGAAAAAAGAAGCGGGTGGGGGGAATAACTATAAAGCCAGTGAATTAATGTTCTTTTCCCCCGAGAAGGATTCATTCGCCCATATGGGGAGGGCCGAGGGGTTCAGATGCCAATTTCCATCTCTCGCAGTTCTGCCCGTGTTCAAATCCCTTTTTTTTCGTTTTGTGCTGGCCGACTTACCTCCCTTTCACAAAGCTTGAAACTTATAATCAGATGTGCCGACGCGAAAACGCTATGCTGATTTTCACAATATACCGTCGCCTTTCGCATGCCTTTCGATCAACGCCGCAACACCACAACAAGACCACAACGCCAGTTCGGAGTACCTAGATCGGAGAACCTCGTGTGCCAAATACATATGGGATTGTTCCAGGTGGCGTCGCGATTTTTCACCAAGATCAGGGAAAAACGACGTACTCGGACAGACGATGGCACGTTCTCTGGACTAGACAGGGAAAACTCATGCTGTACTCTTTACGGCTTCGTGACCATCTCCTTGGGCGTTGGAGGTGGGCAGAACACCATCGTTGAGCCACTTTTGAAACTTCTCGTTCACTTTCTGGACTTCGTCCTGTCTCCAGCCACGCATCCATGAGTTGTTCATAACCATCTTCTCACGGAAGAGTTGCTTTCTGTGCTCCGTAACGGCTTGTGAATGCTCCTCTGCCTTAGTCTTCTCCTCTTCATCACTGGCATCCATGCGGTAGACGAAATACTCCGAAGTACCCTTCTCCCACACGATCTTGTTGGAATTGAGACACACACGCAGTGACAGCCCTTCGTCATACTTCAGAGGCTTTGGAGCGTTGCCGTCATCGGAATCCACATCACTGGAAGGCAGGTTGCGGGTCAGCACACTCTTTTGCAAACGGTTGCGAGCGACGCCCTCGGTCGGCTCCACTCGCATATACGACGAGATATAGTACTGCCACTGCTCGCGGCGCTCTAGCTCATCCATGTAGAAGGTCGTCTCGTCCTTCTGGAGCCAGCGGAGTGTAGCCTCGCGTTTATTTGGAAACTAGACGACATCACGGTTAGCAAACAAACATAAAAACACGTTGCTAGTGTCACATACCCAGCATATCACAAACATGTCGCCGTCCTTGATGCACTTTTCGGCAAACTTGCGTGCGCTGATTTCCGTCTGGTAACTAGTTTCCTCCTGTTGGCGGCTGTTCATGAACTGCTGGATGAGATCCGGTGTCTTCTCTTTAGAGTCGGAACTCGTACAAGTAAGAGAAAGGCGGCAGAGGGTCTTGAGGAGATCCAGGATGGTATACAGCTTCCAACCCGTCGTCAAGTAAAAGTAGCGTAGGATTTCTTGGTAGCGATTCTCGTCGATCTCGCCAGTAATGTAATCCTCAATCAACTCTGTCGTCTTGGGCCAAAACGACGCTGGATCGTTCTCATCGAAGTAGTTCATCTCGTTGACGAAAATGCCCAGTTCTTTGGCCGGCTTCTTGCTCTTCTGTCGGGTAATGGCGGTCAGGACGCTTTCTTTGCTGTCCTTGATCTCTTTGAGGCGTTTGTACAATGTTTGGAAAATGCTAAAGAAGACATAGATAGTTTGATTACAGAAGAAGTTGTACCAAGGCCGAGGGAAGAAGCCGTCGGCTCTCAGCTCACCATCGGTGTCGAGTAGGTAATTGTCACCCTTGATGACGGTGGCGCGGGGGATCGTGGGAAGCCATCGCTCGTTGGACAAATCAGACGACGCGGCGTCTTCCGGCGCATCGGCCATCTCGTCCTCGTTGGCTGAGCCAACATCGGGCGTAGTCTCTTTGCTTCCAGATGCAGCACTGTCTTCCTTCCGTGTACGTGGCTTTGTCGTGTTACGACCGGGATCCAAGACGCCACGGAGCAGATCGGATCTCTTGCCGATTCGTCGAGACCGGCCATATGGCAACTCGGTAGGAAGCTGATCCTCGGCATCCTCTTCTCCGGAGTCACGGTCAATATCGCTCAGGCGATCCTGCACTTTGTCCTCTGGCAGCTCGAAAAATTGTGGAATGAAAGACTCGAAAAAGTCGACAATGCGCTCCTTTTCGGTGGTACTGTGATGGCCGTTATTCATACCGTATAGAACCATGAAACGGAGGAGGCATAGCAGGATATCCTCATCACTCAGATCGTACGAAAACTGATAGCGGGGAACTTGGTATTTAACGCTCCGCAGTCGTCGCTGCTCTTCATGTTTTGTCTTGATAACATCGACAAGGTGCTTCGCCGAGAGATTACGCTTGTCATTCTGCTTGACTTGAATACCCATATGGTCGAGACTCTTGAGGTGCATCACTTCCGTCTGACTTTGCCACACTTTCTCCCACTCGCGTTGTGTAAATCTCCATTCTTCGTCTTTCTGCTTCAGTCGAGCCAGAACGATGGGCACAACGGCAAAAGGATCGCTAAACATCTCGTTAACGACTTCGGTGCCTTTCTCCTGTCCGTAGATCTTCTTCAGAACACGCTTGTAAATGGAGGTGCTGGAGCCTCCAAGTCCTGGCGGCATTTGGAATGTTTCTCGTTCATGAGGCGTGAGATTAAGCATCTGCTGGGCTATAGGCTCTAGAAGTTGAATGCACTTAGTATTCGCTTCGATGTGGAAGTCATAGTCATGTCTTTCTTCCTCGACACGATGGAGGCCCTCTTCATAAACATTCTTTCGGTGAGCAACGAATCCTGAGTCCTCAGATGCCCAGGTTGGGTGGGAAGCCCATTCGTCATTAAGCACAGCATTGCACATCTCATCGCGACCACCACATGGTCGTAGCTTTTCCTGGAAGTGTTTACGTTAGCTGTGCATTTGTAGTCAAGTATAGGTCGGACAGAAAACCTACTCTTCTTGGAAGCAAGCGATAGCTGGGGCCGACCCCGCGGCAATTGCTTAACGAGACCTTGTCGACGGGAGGCCGAGGACGATTCTCAATGACCTCATCTAGACCTTCATAGCCGACAAAGTTTTTGAAGAAAGTCATCAACTCCGGGTTACCGCCAAGGAACTGACTAGCTTTATGAACCAGATCGTTCTTATCGATCAGGCTCTGCGAATACAAGTTACAGAGCTTGAGAAACTCATTCATAACCGATCTGTTTCCAAGGTATTTCTTCACCTTGTCAAAGAAGCCAATTTCTTCCGGGGTCGCATTAGCTGATGAGATTGGGGGTAGGGGCTCGGGAAGGACGGGGGTAAGTGTCGGCTCAATAGCAGGTACATCGTTTGCCAAAGGCTTATGGTTGAGTTTCGCGCGCTTGTTCGCGGGTCCGCCAACGCTTGGGATGGAACGCGACGGAAGCGCAGGGCTATCGGCGACTGCGGCGGGATGGGGCTGCGATGGCTTGTCACCGCGGCCTCTCTTCTTGTTGTCCTTTGTCGCACTTGGTGGCGGCGCGAAATTTCCCAAAGGTGGCATCTTATGAGTATCTTTGGCGATCGCGGAGGCGGTGGTGGTGGCATGCCCAGGTTGGGGCGTGGTGCGCGTGAGACCGGTCATGGCGAGAACGTCGTCGGGTCGTGCACCATTCTTATTCGAAGCGGCGGACTCGGGGAGAAATTGCTTGAAATCTTCGAGAAGATCGGGGGCCGTGCTGAACAGGCTGGTGACTTGAGCATAGACTTCTTGGATGGGTTTTGATTCGCGTTGGTACGTCTGGAGAATCTCGAGGAATTGTTTGTAAATTTCTGGTTTGTCCTGGAAACGGTTCTGCGCAAGAGAAGAATGTTAGACCAACACGGAGAGGAGGGGTGGCAAGAATTGTTGATATTTCGTACAGAGTAAGTTTGACACAGCGATGGAAGAAGTGGGGGCAAGGTATCCTCACCTTGATTTTGTTCACATAGCTAATGGCATGGTTAAATTCAACTGGCCCACGCTTTTCCATACTAGCTGGCTGGTTGCTTCCCCCGTTTGAACCCCCCGGTGGCAGTGCCGGCGTAGGTGTTAGAGCGTTACGGCCCGGCGCTGCGGCTGCCGGTGGCGGCGGCGCGCTAGGTGTTGTCGAGTTGTTCTGTCTCTGTGCAGCCGACCGCTGCGGCTGCGCTGGGCCTCCACTGGTACCAGTCGCCTCGAAGGGAGCGGGCTCGCGGTGGGCGGGTGTGAAGATGTTTGCTCCGTTTGTGGCTGGTGCACTGAACGCGGCTTCGGGACTCTCGATACTGTTATGGGGCTGCGATTGCTGCCAGCTATTATTATTGTTGCTACTGTTGCTATTGCGATTGTTGAAAAATCCGTTAGCCACGGGCTGAACGTGACCGCCGTCGGCTTGGTTAGCTCGTCCGGTAATGGATTGAACGGTGGTGCCCATTGGCGTCGTGACCCGGATCGTGTTGGGATCGTTCCCACCGCCGCATTCGATACGGTAACCCGGTGGAAGGAATGTATTAAAACCTTGGATAAGTGTGGGGTGGCCGGCGAAAAGCTCGGAAACGCGATTAATTACGCCCGGCGTGTCAATGCTAGCCAGTAAATATCAGACCAGAGCGTCGCGAGCATAGTGGAGAAAGATAAATGGAGATTGCCTTACCTCTGAGACTTGAAGTCTTTCATAATATCCAGAAATTTGTTATAGACATCCGGCTGGTCGGCAAACTGCACTTTTACCTGATCGAGGTAGCTGAGAGCATCCTGTGTTTCCTGATTAGTTCTCCGTCGACCCATCTATATTGTATGAAGCGGGCAAATGCAAAAGTCCGGTCGCAGGGTTGTTGATATATCTAAGGTGATCAAAATGATCTAGAATATGAAAATTCAAAAGATCTACAAACGTAGAATGCGGCTAGAATTCACGGATCTGAATTGCAACAAGAGTAAACAAAGTACGGTGGGTTGCGCTGCGTGCGCCGCGGGCGAAGGCGAACGCAAGAGTAACGACTTTATATCTCGACGTCAACGCGAAGGTTGGGCTGAAGACGTAGGCACTGGTAAACCCATCCTTTAAAGCAAAGAAGTTTCAGGCGGTCAGGGGGCCGGGGGAGATATAGGGGCTGCGGCTTACGTTAAGGATAGGCTGTTGACCTTGCTGTAATGCACCATTGCTACCGCCCGCGCCAGCACCAGACATGGGAGCATTTGAAGCGGCCATGGCGGCACCGGCGCCAACATTGTGATGACCGCCACTGCTGCCGAAAGGTATGGCCTGTCCAGGACGGGCAGCTTCTTGCTGAAGCGGCCCGCCGAAGACGGGGCCAGCACCAGCACCGCCGCCACCAGCACCGCCAGTTCCACCAGATCCCGACCCACCGGCCGAATGTCCGCCGATGGCGCCAAACATTTGTGTCGACGCGGTCTGTGCATTTTGGGGATGCGGTCGGTTGTTATCGGTCGCGAGGGGTCCGCCGAACGTGGCTACCGACCCTGGTTGTGCGCCGAGTGGAATAGGAGGACCGGAGCCGCCGTGATTTGCGAGGAGGCCGCCTGGGCTGTGAATGACGCCGGAGATGCGCGACGCGACCGGCTGGTGGATCTGGAGAGATGCGGCATTACTGTGATGCGGCGTGCCTGTCGGATAAGGGTCGCGGTGGTGGCGCTCGGCGGCCTCGCGCTCTCGGTGTAAGACGTCTTCTGCGTGAGAGTTCATTTCTCTTCGATACTGGCGAAACTACAGTCACAGGCCGGTGTTAGAGGGGAAAGCGACACCTGTACGATGACCACAAGGGCTGGGTATTGATAAGCAGCGCTGGAAATAGATGCACAAGGAAGGGCGGTGACGTACCTACTCTCTACATGGAAGATGTGGGCTCCGGGATCAGAGCGACGATGTGTTTTGCGGTGACAGCGAGCAAAAAACGAGGGGCGCCGAAGATGGGAGCTTGGGGAAAATGAAAGGCATCTGGATGTCAGGTCGGTCGGCCAAGAAGGTTGAGTTGTTCCAAACCTTGGTAACCCGGGAAGGTGCCCTTGTCTCCCCAAAGCGTTGATAAGTCGATAAGTCGATAAGTCGATAAGCCGATTAGGCATCACGTGCGCCGAGAGCTGTACCGTAACTCGATGTGCAAGCACGCGATAACGATAAGGACGCATATCGGCGGAGGCGGTGAACACGGGCACAATTCAGGCCCGCCGTTGTCGGAATTTAACGCGGCTCGGTTTCCACCTATCATATTCGCCGCCGCAGCTCCACCAGCAGCTCAGCTTCACTGCGTCAGCAAAGCTCCGGGCCGGTCCCGGCTTGATAACCTCATCCCGATCATGCTATCTGTGAAGTGCCGGTTACATCCGGACTCTGCACTCTACCTATATACTTTATACGGTCGGTAAGGGCATCAACAAATGCCGACTCTTACCGGGCCTAGATACCCACTGCCATTGCATGCAACAGGTTATGCAGACAACCGGCTCCTTGAATAGGGGCCAGTAATAGGGACAGATATCTACGAAGTACACATAGCTATTGTCACATACTATCCGTAACAGCTATTCACAATCTAGCAGGAAAAGACAGCCCGATCATGGAGAATCCTCAGTTGTTACCTATGGCCTCGAACTAACTTACGGAGAGACACCGGCCAAACAACTCCTCAAAGGCCTACCAGAACTACCTACTCTGGCGGCGAAAGTTGAACTATGAAAGTTTTTGCCAGCAAAGCGGTAGCTCGTTTGCGTATTTCACGCGGAAAAAACAACAAATGAAAGAATGAACAACTCCTGTGAAACTCCCTCTCCCCCTTCCTTTTGCCATCGTCTGAATGGGCGTCCTACTGCAAACAAGACCTAGGAAACCTGTGAGCATGAGCTGAGATATCTTACCTCTCCATCTGGCGCCAGAGCTTACTATTCCGTCAGACTCTGCCACTCGTGATTGAGCAAGTCTTCCGCTCGGCCCTTAATCTTTGGGCTCCGCCTCATCCTGAGTGGTCGAATCCTTCTCAGTGGCTTCGTGTTCCTTCTCAGTGGCTTCATGTTCCTGCTCAGTGGCTTCATGTTCCTGCTCAGTGGCTTCATGTTCCTTCTCAGTGACCTCATGTTCCTGCTCGGTGGTCTCACGTTTCTGCTCGGTAGCCTTACGGTCCTTCTCAGATTCGGTATGGAGTTGCTCCTCAGCGGCGGCCCAGAGTTCCTGCTGAGCCTGGTTTCGTTTGGCAATGGCCCGAAGTTCCTTCTCAGCCGCCCAAAACTGCTCCTCGGCGGCACTGAGTGCCTTATGGGTGGCCCGTCGTTCTTGCTCAAGATCGCGTTGCTGCGCAGTGCCCTTGGTTCGAGCAAGGGTGGTCATGGTGTTCCAGATCTCTTTCTTGAAGTCTCGGACTGCTGGGTACAACGTCTCACGTCAGTAATACGATCACAATTATGATCCATTGGGATTATATCCGGTATCGAGTCTTAGGGTGATGAAGGGCAGGAATAGGGGTACATCGGAAATCGTTGCTTACCCTCAAATTCCGGGTCCTTGATGCCTTCGGCTACCTTGTCGGCCTCCTTGAGGCATTGTAGGTCCTTCTCCTGGTATTCCAGAGATTTACGCATGTCGTTGCCCTTCGTCGGCTTCCTATAGTAACTCGCATGGAAGCGGTAGAAGATTGAAGCCTCGCGCAATCTTCGCAGTCTCTTGTTAGCCAGAGTATACCGTACTTACAACTCGATCTCCGATACTCACACAAAGATAAACTCCTTTTTTCGCGATTCATCCTCCTGGTTTTCCTCTTGAGTCGAGACTATGTCTCGCAGTAGTGCAATGCGAGTTTGGTAAAGAGTTTCCCTGTCCTCTTCGCTGTCAGACGGACTGAAGGTTGGCATCGGCTTGTCTACGCCCGTCTCGTTCATTGCCAAATCCCGTGCTCGCTGGAGCGAAGCGGTATACACATCGGGACCGCCGGCACATCTGGAGCAGTTACAAACGAACTCCCAGCAAAGACTACAGTTTTGACGGCGGTTAAGAGTGCTGTCGACAGTATAGACATAGGAGACGGACAGCTCCTCTCCTTTGGGAATATCGCGCGCGGCTTTTGAGACCCAACGGTGATTCCGCTCGGGCTCATATTCGTACCACACGTTTGGCTCGCACTTATTCCCACCATGTCAGTGATGTCGACTCAAGTTATCCGAATAATCGACAAGCAAACGATGGAGTCAGGCAGGCAACTGAGGCCGGGAGGTACTTACCGAGTGGTTAAACCGCGAGGCTCTGAAGAACAGCCCACACATATTCTTCATCGATCCAAAGCAATTGATCTCGGCACTCACGTAAAGCTTGAGATAATGCTTGTACTGCTCTGACGTGAGGTTGCTTCCGTCCTCGTTCTCCAACTCGAGGAGAATGCTACCGTATCTAGTCTTCAGATCGGGTCTGCTGCCGGTAGCCAGATCATCCCATGCTTTCTTGTCCTTGTCGTCTAAGCCATTGTATGCGTTGATCAATCGCTTGACTTTGACACTGGCTGGCATGTTTTCAGGCCAGTGAATCTGCGTCGACTCTGTGAGGATTGTATCACCGGCTTTGAGATCTCGAGTCGCGAATGCGCCCATCCCCTTTTGACCGCCTGCGGGTTTTACCTCGAAAGGCACCTCGAAAGGCACCTCGAAAGGCACGTTGCTGATGGTTAGGTTGTCGGACATTCTGTGTGTCGTTCCCTCACTAGACTGGAAATTGAAAGGGTATGATACGAATGAAGAGATACGTAAAGGTACGAGAGTAGAGGCAGGGAAAGTAGAGACCAAGGGGGCCGGGGACGAAGGAAACAAACCTGATCTGTACTCTGGGTTGCAGAGCTGCGTTTACCAAACCAGTTATTTCTTGCTAGGGGTTTGGTCAGGTTGTGGGCAGATAGGTAAGAGCAAGCCCTGGAAATTGGGGACTCTTATATCACTTGGGTCGCCGTCGAGGGGTAGGAGGGACTCATTGGCTGATTTCAGTGAAGATTAGGGTCCTGTCTAGGGCTAATGGATAAGAACAGGTACTGGGCGGTGCCTGCCCCTATCTATTTTGTATCGCCGACGAGGTCCGTGATTGGGCGGATGCGTATGAAGCAGAGAAGGAGTGAACGCGGCTGGGCGCGGCTGGGAGCTAGAGGATGCCCCAGAGGTGGCTGAGTTAGTCATGGTGTCTGCTATGGCAGATACCCATGGCTGCCCCGGTGTGCAAATTCTGTCTAAAGGTCATAGGAAGCTCTAACCACCATCGTGAGCACAGGCACTTCGCTTTGCTGCCTCGAGACGTCGTTCTGCTATAGGCTTTGTCGAGCCCTAAGCTCTCAGGCTTCGGCTAAGATGTCAAAACTGCAGAGGCTGTCCGAAGCAGACGTGGGCAGCTGATTCATCAGGGGCATTGACAATCCGTTTTCATTGTCTGGCTGACGTGGGTCAATCGTGATAGCAAGATTGATGTGGTGCCCCAGTGGCTTTGATGTCGTTGAATGCTGTGGCTTCGAACTTTTGGATGTCAGTCAAGTGTAAGGCTGGAAAGCTGTAGGCAATTACCCAGTCCATGCTACTTTTTCGGTTCTTCTGCCGGGACCAGACGATCTTCTTGGGCCGCATGGCTACTCTGCGTAGTTGTGCTTGAGTATCCATGGTCTTGCTGAGACCCGACCAGACTGCATCTTATAGACTTGCGCAGTATGTCTATTTGCTTCGTTACTTATGCCTAGGGATTCATGGAGGACCAAGAGTCTTCAAATTTTCTATATATCCATCCTCTTGAGCTGTTGTAGACCACCTGCGCCTCCGGGACTAGCATTCCTCCCGGGTAGTCTCCTCGGTGCCATATGGGTACTCGTTCGGCCTCCCGGCTTCGGGTGTCCGGGATGCCGAGCCAGCCAGGCCGCTAAACGGGACTCTTCCCAAGACTAGAGTGAACCCTTCTGGCTTGTTTGAGTGCCGAGGAGACTATCTACGTAGATACTTAGTAGTAGTTTGTTGCTGCCACCATAGTATCGCCGTGGCCAGGAGTACTGAGTACACCACTCAGTAATACACGCTTGATAGAACCCTGGCCGTTCTGTGGACCAACATGCATGTGGAATACTAGTGACTTGATTTGTCTAATAACTGTCCGGACTCGGCGTAAGCCGTAGGATGCAATGTTTAGACTAAAGGTGATACGCTTAGACTCGGGTCGGCACTTCGTGAACGAGGAGTAAGCGCTGGAAACTAGGCAGACACTTGGTCCTAGTCTAGGTTATTTCAGAGAGCAGACAAAAGACTCCTGCAAAGAGATACGCTACTTATACGAATATATGGATGATGATGTCCTAGATCGAGTTCTCCCCGGGGATGAAATTCCGGGACCCCCCCTTACATGAAGATGAGTGCCCCGTCCGTCTCGTACACTGCTAGCGTGTTTGACTTGGCCGAGACAACTGCGGGCGAATCTGACGGAACGGGTGACTCGATGTGAGTGCTTACTCCACGGGTATCTATACTTTTGCACAGCTTGAGGGGTGTATGTAGGATACCGATAGGTCGTGAGACGGCCTCGTTCGGGATGTACACTTAGTACTGGTACCTGAGGTAGCACTGCTAGGAGAAACGTCCCGATAAGATGGACTTATAGATGTGGAGCTTGCTCCTGTCCCTTTTTCCTTGGAGCCCCGAGTTCAGCTACCGGTACATACCTGTGGGTCGGTCTACCACATTGCTCGGCCATCTAGGTGTGCTACCCGCCTGTGGCCCTCTGTAAGTGTGTGTGGGTATAGGAGGTGGCCGAGCAATGCGCATGGCCGGGCAGGGCAAGGTGCTGTACTGTGGCCCGTTATCGAGGCATGCACTGGCCACATGGCCGAGCTGCAGCGCCCAGCGCGTTGGTCCGAGCCCCCTGTCAATCTTGCCCTTGTCAATCCTCTCGCCGATCCTTTCCCGTCTCTGTCCCCTTCCCAACAACGCTCTCAACGGCTGTCATCCGCACTTCTTCAGATCTCACGCACCGAAATGACACGAAGCAGCCCACCGGAGAACCGGCCGTTGTCGTCGCTCTGTATCTTTCATGCATCCTGCCTGGCTCTAATGCACTCGAGCCCGAGCCGGTCTCGGGTCGTGGCGATATGAAAATCCCATCCGTGAACTCAGTCTGCTAACCAAACTCCTTTTTCTTTACCTATCTAGATGACACCCGCTCACTTCCTTGAACCTTGCTTACGCGGTATTATTCTCCCCTCGTAATGTAATTACATTGCCCTGTCTGTGTCTGGACCCTCGTAGTGTGCTATACGCTCCCTACTGTACGCAGTCGTATACTCATTGACTCTGGTGACTCGTTGCTTACCGTGAACGATTCTCACCATTGGCAGTCACACCCGTTCTTGAAAATGGCCACCACCATTCTTGAACAAGCAAAAATTGAGTCCTCAAGCTCGAGCGAATACGTAAACGAGCCTCTGAGACTGAATGTTGAGGTCAAAGACACAGACCTATCATCCGAATCCAGTCGAGATCATCTCCCTGCGTCGCTCCCGCGATGGAAGGTCATCACCACCATAGGCGCCGTCTGCCTGATGTCTCTTCTCAGCACCACGCTGAGTGGCATCCTCGCCGTCGCCCTACCCAAGATAGGCGCGGACATCGGTCTCGATGAGGGTCTTCTCCTCTGGCCCGCAAGTGTCTACTCGCTAGCAAGCGGCGCCACGCTTCTTTTCTTTGGGAGTCTCGCCGATGTCGTCGGCGCCAAGAGGAATTACATAGTAGGGAGTTTCTTCTCGGCCGTCTGGATCCTCGCCTGCGGGCTTTCGCGCACAGGGATCCAGCTCATTGTCTTCCGCGCCATCCACGGAACCTCCATCGCCATGTGCCTACCGAGCTCTGTCAGCATCTTGACGGCGAACTTCCCTCCGGGGAAGCTGCGCAATGTGGCCTTCGCCTGCCTCGGCGCCGCGCAGCCCATGGGCTTCCTCGTCGGCCTCATCATCGGTGGCATCCTCACCGATCTCGTCAGCTGGCGGCTTGGGTTCTACATCGTCGCCGGCATCAATGCCTTTGTCTTCGTCGTGTCGCTTCTCTGCGTCCCCAACGACGCGCCGCGAACTGGCTCCATCCTGCAACGCTTCCGAGAACAAGTAGACTGGGTTGGCGTCTTGCTCATCTCCGCAGCGCTGGGCATCTTGTCGTATGTTCTTGCTTCGATTACAATAGACTTGACGTCCATCCACTCGCCTGCTGACATCACGCTCCTGGTCATCTCGATACTCCTCTTCCCGTGCTTCTATACCTGGGTTCGTCGCCAGGAAAAGCTCGGCCGCCCAGCCCTGATCCCCAACTCGCTTTGGAGGAACTCATCCTTCGTATCGGTCAATGCGCTGTGCTTCCTCGGTTGGGCTACCGTCACGGCGAATCAATACTTCCTCGCCCTATTCTTCGAGGAAGTCCAGCTGCAGTCCGCTTTCGCCACTTCGCTGCGATTCCTCCCGCTGGTCGCCTCGGGCGTGCTGGCCAACGTTGCCGTGGGGTTACTGGTGCGCCAAGTCCACGCGAACTACATCGTCGCGGGCGCCGTCATATTATCGGCCGTCACGCCCTTGCTGATGGCCCTCGCCAATCCTGATCTCACGTACTGGGCCATGGCCTTCCCTGCCACCTTCCTCAGTCCCATCGCCGCCGACATCGTGCTCGTCGTCGCCAACCTCTCCATCACCACCATCTTCCCGTCTGAAGCCCACGGGCTCGCCGGCGGCGTGACCAACACCGTTGCGCAGCTCGGCACAACCTTCGGTCTCAACCTCACCGCCATCTTAGCCACAGCAGTGACGCAGGGGAGCCATTTCGCAGACAAGCAGTCACCCGCGGCCCTCCTGGTGGGGTACCGGGCCAGCTTCTGGGCCAGCTTCGGTGCCACGGCGTTAATGCTCATCATCGTCGCGTTCGGCATGAGGAAGATCGGAAAGGTTGGATCGAAGAAGACTAACTGATGACCCGCATGTCGTTGGCAACTCTCGGAGGCCGACTGACCCATTAGGCCGTCTTCACTTTTCTATCTGCCTGCATTGCACTAGATACGGGTCCGGATGCAGGTTTTATAGGGCACGTTGACTCGTAGGTGGCATGCATGGTTGGTTTTGGCTATAAACCTGGCTGGCTTAAAAAAGAACTACGCGGTACATACTATATAGACATGATGTACGTACAGTAGAATAGACTTAGAATCCAATTCAGATCTCAATATCACATTGGTGCCTTATCCTCACACAACACCACAAACACACGAGTTATGGATCGGCCTCCCATTCGATAGGACCAGAGACCAAGCTTTCTCAGCTGAGTCCCAGCTGAGTCCGCACGCATTTTTGCGCATGCATGCAGGTCATCCGCAGACTGCAGACCATCCATTCGGCTGCATATCGCCCACAGCACCGTTTTTACCCTGTCGGCCGGCCCCTGTCGATATATGTTGGAGTAATAAGCCGTTTCGCTGGCCGAGCAATGCAGTGAACGCTATACTAAGTAGACCAGTTAACACTCCACTACAGTAGATAGACGGAGAACATCATCATATCGGCATCTGACGCCACCAAGAAATGAGGATGTACGGAATAGGTACACCTCCGTACGTACGGAAAAAGATAATAAACCCAACGACGGATCCGGGAAGGATGTGCAGAATGTGGCGCGCTCACCGAAATGACGCCTCAGCAGGGGTGGGTTTTTGTGATCCGACTCGTACTGTGACTCGCATGATGAGGATTTGCGACGCAGGGCCGGGGTTTGTTATGGGATTCTGGAATCTGAGGTTTATGTCTGTTATGTTACGGGATATGTACGGAATATACATTTCTTACTGCGTCCGTGTTCTGTGATATCTTGATAGTCTGGATCTACAAGTTTGGCAAATCCCAACGGTTCTGCTGCCTTGATTCTTCCCTACTTGTCTTGATGAGTGACCGGTGGCTATATTTCACTCACTCGATAACCTCTCACTGCTAGTCCTGGCATGTAAACCGCCCACGTGCCCTACCTATCTAAATTATAGGCTACATACCTATTGGGCACTTCAAGCATGTGTATCAAGTTATCCAGGCATATAGCAGTTTACCCAAGGCATCCAGGAGACGCCTATGCCTTATTCACCTAGATAAATACCATTGATGGTGATTCCATTTGGGGTAAAGCCTTTGAAGGCACATTCGACCAGGAAAAGTGTCAAATCTAGTTCGCTGGAATGATACCTCGCCAGATGTTGGGGGCCGTTTATCGTCTTTCTCTATGTCGCTTGTTTCTCTCTGATAGGTAGTTTGGAGTCATTAAATCCGCTATCGCCCAACTACGAAGTCCTGGCGCCTCTAAGATATGTTCATAGCTCGCGTCTCTTCCCCAGACCTGTCACTAGGCCCTTAGTACCCAAGATACAGATCAGGCCAGGTACTACAAGACTCCCCAATCTAGTCATCCCGGATAATATAAGGCGAAGCATTCCGATCAGGGTACTGAACAGCAAGATCCCACTCGCGCAAGGAGCCAAACGGGCTCCGAAGCCAAGCCCGCAGCTCATGCAGGAGAAGCCGGGTATTCCCACGGCCCAGGAACTCCGAGATCATGTCCTCGGCGCGGCCCGTGCTGCTCTGGATGTCGATGGACTTGAGGATGGCGATGATGTACTCGAGCAGATACCCCGCCTTGGCGGACCTCGGCCAGCGCGCGGCATCCCCCGCGTCGCGGTCCCCGTAGAGGAATTCGAACACCCGCAGCTCGCGCGCCAGCCATAGTCTCGCCCGGCCCACGAGCTCCGGCTCCGCGAGGAAATGCTCCGGTAGTACCTCCCTGTACCTCGACCCGGCGGCTTGGCGTCTGTTAGAACTCACGTGGAGAGAGTAGAGGTTGTGGAGGTAGACGCGGCGCCGTCTCCGGGTCGCCTCGTCGTTGAATAGCCACCGCTGCCTTTCCTCGAGGTCGGGGCCGCTGCGCGCGGAAGGGGGTGTTCCAGGTCCCCGTGACGTCTCCGGGACGGTGTACACCTTTGCCTTCCCGTCCTTACCGAGCGCGTATCGGACCTCGGTGATATTGCCTTTGCATAGAGGGCAGGCCGGTCGCCATTCCAGCCATGTGACCAGGCAGAGATAGTCGAAGTTGCTGTGCCGGCAAGGCAGCGCTTCGCATGGCTCCGCCACGCTGTCGAGGCAGATTACGCAGCATTCCGTCGCGCCGGCTGGCTGGGACGAGATCTGCTCGAGAGTGGTTTGTAGTATCTGCTGGCGTAGATCACCACCGGGTTCCGTGTCCATCGCGGCATAGCGAGCGACTACCTGTCCATCCGGGATCCTGGCCAACCCAGGCGGGGAGAGTCGAGCTTGTATGGTTGATGGTGAGGAAGAGCTGCTCGAGTCTTGGGGATGGAAGGCTCAGGCGGAAGGCGGGAAACGGCGGCGAAATCGGTCTTGATTTGGGTAGCATTACAGACTAATTAGGTCCCGGTTGAAAAGTCAAGAGCCGCTAAAAGTCGGTAAAATAGATCAGGTCCATCGAACCGCTGTAAGATAGAGGCCCCACCCGCCTGTTGACCCACCCTACCGCTTGGGCCACCAAAAATAGCTGGCAGAGAGGGCATTCACCATATTGAGCGAAAGATGAAGCTATTCACAACCACCTATTGCAGTATATTCCTGCTATTCTAGTAGAATTGAGTCCTCTAGTATGTCCTCTACTACTTCGTTCTTCTTTTTTTGACCTTTTTTCTTCCGTTTCTCTCTCCGGCGCTCCGCCTGTTGTTCGGCAGCTACCCGGGCCTCTTCTATATCTTCTACTGCGTAAAACACCTCTTGGGGGTCCTTTTTTACCGTAACTTTCCCTGTTTCACGCTTAGATTCGGCCGCAGCCCTAGCGGTATCAGCCTCCCGTTCTTTGACCACATTCTGAACGGTCAACTGTGTAATGGCGGGCCGGACCGGCTAGATTTAGGGAGCTCGATGACAAGGCAAGGTTACACGAACAAGGTTACGCGAAGCGGGTCTGCGCTACGCGACTGGCAGGAGGGGACCAGAGAGTGGAACTAGGAGCTGGGTGACGTTACGCGGGTGAGGTTACGCAATGCCGAGACCGAAGGGAGCAAGGCAGGGGCCGTAGCGGGAGGCTAGGGTGACGCAGGGGACAAGACAGGAGACAAGACAAGGCAAGGGGCAAGGCAGAGAGTGTCGGAGAATTCTGACACAGACAAGATTCGAACACGAGACCTCAACTAAGTT
>MU279838.1:104708-122000 GCA_022385655.1 Xylaria intraflava | reverse complement strand
CTTGAGAGGGCCTAGGGATCAAGTCGGCTTAGCGTGAGACGTGTCAGCCGTGGCATGTCGAAGTGTCGGTGAGAGATCGCGAGCCCGACTACGGCGATGTTCGGGGTTCGGTGCTGTGTTTGCTAGCGGTTAGGTTAGTACAGGAGGAGTTGTCACGTGTCCGTATGACAGCAGTATCTCATTGAGCCACAGCAGTTGAGCCGACATACACTAATGTGTGAAAAAAGAGATAGTTTTTCTTAGGAAAGCCCGACTCAGGCCTCGAGATAAAGGGGCCCCAAAGCTAAATCAGTTTAGTAATGCATACTGGCAGTAGGGCTCAGCTGAAGTGCCGTGGCTTGAGAGGGATAGGTCACGTGACTCACTGTCTAGGACGGGTCTGAATGACATGAATAGTGCCCAATACCGACGTTATTGTCTCTTCTGAAGACTTATATAGTTTCTGGCGACTACTTTATAGTCAGGGGTGCCTCCGGCTAGTTAGAAAAAAATAAAAATAGCCTTATAGTTGAGCTATGCCCCTACCGACACTAGGGTTCTTCCAATCACACTACATAAATTTGCTCCCATAATAACCCACTTCAGTAATTAAAATGAGAGGTTTTAGTAAATGTATTGAGCTTCTAAGTCAAAGTATTCTTGTTTGCATGAGCCTTATATCTATACCAAAATAGTGCTAGCAAATTGGCCCTTATTAGCACATATACATTGACATAGTTAGGTAGGTAATTTTACTGGCCCCCAACCTGTATGCTAACCTGCCAGACTGACCTATTGAAAACAAGGGCTTTTTTGCCCCCGGCGGGAGGGGGCCTCCGAGTTAATGGTTTCAAGTCCAAAACATGAACGGCGCCGATCATCAGCCTTTTGCTACCCGAAAGGGGAAGGGAGAAGCATGTGATTCGCACCCATCGCGCGCTAGCGTGCACCACAGTAATTACCGGCCCTCATGCCCAAGCGCTGATTCTACGTACATACTGAGTGCGTAGCAGTTAATAACTGAGGTTAGAAACTGAAGGGCTATAAAAAAGGTTGGCATTATTCCGTACGTCTGTACGGAATACAATGTACTCGTAACAGCACTATGCGGTGCAGCCAGCATTTGCGCTGGATAATTCCTTCGAGATATCGGACACCAAGCCAGTCCGCACTATATTCCTATTTTCTACCGTTGCTATTAATTACCTGACGTTTCGAGTGCATAGCTAAGGTACCTACTTATACTACCAGGTAATTAGTATGTCGCGGCTCAACATCTTGAACACGTACGTCCATCCGTCCGTCCGTTAAAACCACTGCCGGTGGCGTGCTTTCGAAATCATTGCCTACCTAGGTAGTTCGTCACGTCAGCTGGCTTCCCTTATTTTAAATCACCATCCGGGGTTACCATTTGAGCCTTACCAAGAGCAGGTACTCGCTGCCACCGAAACTACCTACTCAGTATAGCCTGGGTACCAGCTTATCACTTTTCAACCGGTAGCTTGTACACCGGCGTGTTGCGTGGGTGCAGATAGTAATCTTAAGTGCATGGCGTTTTGATAAAGGCCGGCAATGTGTAGTAGTGTACGCACGCTGCTCGGTATCAGCTCCGCTGCCCTCATTCAGGTCTGATTAACACAACGATTTACCCTACCCAGGTAGGTACATACCAGCTACCTATCTTTCCTTCCGCCGGGGGGGGGGGGGGGGGGAACCTGGTTGGTTGTCGTCAGCAGCTGCACGAGAAAACATGATAGATTGAGGACGAAAAGAGTCCGGCCAATCCTCTCGAAGCGATTGGGATCTTTTGACACTTATCCGCGTACAGATTAGGCTGTATTCTTAACTGGTATCTGTCTCTACTGTCTTAACTTAGGTAGGTGCCGACATCATTCATGCCTGGCCGTGCTGTTTAGGGCAGTGCGATACAGGTTAGGCAGGGTGAGGTTCTGAGCTCCTGAATTACAGCACTTTAATACCTCTGTAGGGACCGGTCAGTGTGGTAGACACACTAAGATAGCACTATAACACTGAAGTATATTCCGTACAGTAACTCGAACGCACCGTGCACACGATGGCAGGTTACATTCCATGCACTATGTGGAGCATGGACACCATTTGCGGCCTAGAACGGACCACCCGCGAACAATCTATGGGCCGACGCGTAAACCCTGGCCACAATCTAACATTAGCAAAACAAACCTTTTTGCCGTCTTATGAAACCTCATTACTCGTGCATCGTGGAAACAAAGTTGCCGCAAAGTTAAAAACAGTCTCCCGTGCTCTTACGTCTATGTTTCTCTACCTACAATTATGCTTACTTCCATGTTCCTGACAACTTGCCAGTTGCTGAGCCGCTACGTGGGTTCCCCGGACGGCTATAATACGTCCGTACAGACTGTACAGGCTTGCGTAATACCAATGTAACAATACTCCCTCCGTTATCCTGACTGGTGGTTAAGTATAGCAGCTCGTGTCTCTGCGTACACGAAGACGAAAGGTGAAGCTTCCCCTCTGCATAGCCGCATGGTGGTTGGTGTCAAGCACCGGCACTTCGACTTTTTCTCATCTGTTATTTGTTAACCAACCAAGCTGTCGTATATTATCTCTCTCACTCTAACCGCATGCGTCTTAACTGTCCGCGTAAGTGTACAGTGCCTTTATATATGACGCACCGTGTACCTAACTGACTCTCGGTGGTTTTCTCGAAGGGGGGAGCCATAGCCGGCTACCTATGTACTGCGTACCTATCTACTGAGTATGGCCTCGCTAGGACTCACTACTAAATATCCCCTACCGGGCATGGCGTGGACTGCCGTATCTAGATGGTACCTAGCTGCCGGCCTATGGCAGATTGGCGTGGTGTAGCGTAGCAAAGTGCAGCGCAGTTGGTGTGCTTAGGACTGTAGCGCTGTGTAGCGCTGTGTAGTGTAGTGTACTGAGTAGTACCTGCCAGGTAAAGGTGTGTGCTTAGAACCATGTGGTGTAGGGTTCCTGGTGTAGGGAGTACAGCAAGTAACCGTTATGCCATGTACACCGGCGCGGGCGCAGGTACCTTAACCTAATCTGGACGCAATGCACCATGTAGATCGGCTGAGGGGTACCTTGCCGCGGCCTCGAGGTACCGCTGCCCGCGCCGTGCCGTGTAGGGAATACCTCCCGATGCTGATCGCGCAGCTGGCCTACCCGATACGGCCCCCTGTAACAAATTTATTCAACCCCCTATCCGAGCTAGCAGCGCGTTCCCCACCCCGCTATACTCCAAGTCCCAACCTGCCGTCCCAGCCATCGATCAGACGATGGTCGAGCAATTCCAGCGGTTAAAAGTCCGCCAGATGTACTTGGTCGTTGTCGATCCGTGACACGGTACTCGATTGTACCTACCGCCTGTCCTTGTGAGATTCGTTCCAGGTTCGTTTCCCGCCAGTCTGAGAGAGGGTCCCCTGCTAGGTAATACTCCCCTGTCTCTGAGAGAATTCCGCCTTCGCCTTCCTGTGGCTAAATTCCTTGTTGCAATTTGTACTCTTGCCCCCTTTGTCTTTTCTTTCTTTTCTCGCGCTGCTCTTCAACCCTTCTCTTCCAACCAGACTGCACGACGCCGTTTGCTGAGTGTTAAGCTAGCTCGGTCGCTCTGTTTTCGTTCTTCGGTTAGGATCTCAACACTATCCTCCTTGCCCTCGAGGGATTCATTCGTTACGGCCTTCTACCAGGCCTGCGGCACGTGGACCTATTACTGCTCAGACGGTCGCGGCGACGACAACGACGACAACGACCAACCCGGTACAGACTGTACATTCCGTCATCGTTTTGGCCGCGATCTCTGAAGTGCACGCTTGTACTTTCCACACTCTCTCTCTTGGTTTGTATGGCACTGGACTTGATTGAGCTGGAATTAAGAATATAACGACGACCCACCAGTGCGTACTGGGAGATTTGCATCAAGCTGGCCGGAGTTGAGAAATCCATCGCCCTTTGGCAATCTTTTCCAAGAACAATGGGAGCGGCCTTGCCATCCCCACATCCACGATTATTCACTATGCGAAACCCGTTTGTGAGATGTGTCCTCTTCGCCGTCGCGCTCCTCATAATCCTAGGGTTGACATGGAAGTCGGAGCGGATAGAGAATGTCGGCACGCAAATTATAAAGGCCACGTCGACACATAACAAAGAGCTCCAGGTCCCTCAACAACCGCTCGGCGACACCCCCAAAGCCGGTGACCTGGACGTCTCACCCGTTTCGAGTCACGTCATTGACTGCACCGTGGACGGGAACCATATGGCCCAACTCAAAGCAAAATATGAATTGATGGATGGCTTTCAATACCTGAAGCGCTACGTGAAAATCAATCGCCAGCCGATCCCACGAAAGTCTATCACGAAGCTAGATCAGATGTTCCTACCGGGAAATTTTCTCAAATCCATCGACCTGCAGAAGCCCAACTTCGGTGATGAGAAGTGCATCGAACCGCTAAATGTCTACGTTCCGGAATCTCCCTTCCCCGCGACCGGAAATCTCTCCGACTTCATGTTTGGCGTATCGACTACCTTCAAGAGATTCAGTGGCGAGAAGACCTCTCCTGTCAACGAGTGGACCTACTGGTTAACTGATGGCAAGGGTCATTCCAACGGTGGCAAGCTGATTCTCCTACTCTTGGATGCGACTGAGGAGCAAATTACACATGCAAGGACAATATTGCGGGACGCTGGTATTGACGTGGATGTATACCATTCTGACTCGACTCTGGAGATGGCTGTCCGTTATTTGACACTAATCCCAACGCTATACAACCACCCCGATCGACAACACAAGAAGTGGCTGGTGTCTTGTGACGATGATACCTTCTTCCCGAGCGTCCACCGACTAGTCCAAAAGTTCGAAGATTACGACCCCACCCAGGAGCTTTACATCGGTGTGCTGTCAGAAGATATTAACAATGTGGACCGCCACGGCTCACAGGCATTCGGTGGTGCCGGAGTATTCTTATCGGTGCCGCTAGCCGAACAAATTACGCGTACCTTTCACACCTGCCAAACTGATGAAAAGATCAAGGAGTCGAACTCGGGCTGGGGTCCCCAAGGCGATATCCTGCTGCGTAAGTGCATTTACGAAAACACGGATGTTCGACTGTCGGTTCTACATGGTCTATATCAGTTGGACCTCTATGGCGACCCCTCAGGCTTCTACGAGTCTGGCATTTCACCCATCTCTCTCCATCACTTCAAGGGTGGTGGTTGGCACAGCGCTCTGCCTTGGGAATACACGAAAATCGCACACATCTGCGGCGAAGACTGCACTCTGCAACGGTTCCAGACGTCAGATAATTTTATCATCTCGACAGGTTTCAGTGTTGTCCATTATCCTCTGGGGATCGACTTTAATCTCCAACAAATGGAGCGCACCTTCGCTGCCGCACCACAAGACAAGGGTTGGAATCTAGACTACGTTTTTGATCCGCAACGGCCAAGCCTACTGAAGACTGGCCGTAAGATTAGCTGGGACTTGCAAGAGGCAACCCTGACTCCTGACAATACGGTCCGCCAGGTGTATGTACGCAAGGCGAACGACTGGCGGTGGGTGGACAAGGATGAACAGCCCATGTCCCAGGTAGATGCCATCATTGAACTTGTCTGGGTCCCATAGAATACCTACTACACACATCGATTACTACATGAGATAATGATTCACCTATACGACGGCGCAACTCCTGGTGCATCTTGGGTATAACTACCTTGGAAACAGATTTGAAAAATTGATGGGAGGAGTATAAAATAAGTTGGACATAACGCCTGGCTCAATGTCTAGGGAAAGCCTTTTTCGCCCGAACCCCCCAGCGCCTGCAACGGACCGAACCGCTGGCTAGGTGGCATGAAGGCTAGAGGACTTCGATTTGCTTGCTTGTCACATTCAGAGATGAAGCAATCGTCTTGTCTTAGCCGGACCAGCTTCCAGCACTTAAGAGATGTTCCGCAGCGTGGCATCATCTCCTTCGCCTTCGACCTTCGCATTTTTCGAAATTATCACACGATAATGCATAATACTTCTACTCTTTTCTTTTATCGTCAATCGTTTGTCGCTATCAATTGCTCCTCGACAGGCTCGTCAGCAACATTGCCGCCTGAGGCACTCAGCACATCCAGTTTAGTTTTTATTTTCTGTCTTGGCTGAGCATCAGCGAACCCGGCGTTCGGCGGACACCATCCTCGACTCGACCACTTGACGCATTTATACCGTGGCATCGTTTTTGCTATTTCTCCCGTCCAAACATGACGACTGGCATCAGGTATATCCAACGATATTACATTATCTTGGCGAAGGAGATGCATCAGCCCCTAGGCGATGTGTTCGGTCCGTCTTCGCCATCCTTTCTGTATCATAGATCTGTTTATGTGACCAAGGGAGTTGAGGGGATAGAAGTCAGTGTTTTTTTATGAGACGCCATCAAGACCAGGCGTGCAACTGGCCTGATAAGTGGTTGTTGAAAAGTGGTAGTAGCCAGTCCATCGGTGGATATGAACTGTCTGGGATCAGCTGGCCTCTATATCGAAGTGCTCGAGATGAGGATTCTACGCCTGTCTCTCCCTTCAGTTGTACATAGTTTAGATAACGGGGCGTCGCACTGATATACATGATCACTCATATCATCCATCCTCACCTTGCTCTATTGCCGTGTATCTAACCCCTCTTTGGGCGGGGGAGGAGCGGATCCGAAGAACCTCCGAGCCGAGACGAGATGGCGTATGATGCCGACTGCGATGCTCTGCCCCCTTTTGACACCTTGCATCTAACATGGTCCGCAACGACTCACGAGGCCTTCGTATTACGGGGGCAGTGCAGGAATGGAACGGTGCGATTGCAATGAACAGGTCCATCTTACGATTAGCTTTTCAACGATTGGCTTTTCATACGATCGCTTAATTCCGCTGCCACCACTTCGGAGTGAGTCAGTCGCCCTAACGTAGTCGGCTACGGGTGAAATCGTGATAGGATCGTAGATGGGGTGGGATATCGGTTTGGCTCTAAGTGACATATACTTGACTCGTGTGCGAGCGGGCCGTCATGTTTAGTCATGGCTGCAAATGTCATGTGAGTTTGTTTCTGTTATCAGTCAGGGATCGGGGCTTCTGGTTTTGTATGCTGTCGCATTTTGCATCCGGCGCACGTCGTTTTTTGTTATGTGGCACAGGTGATACGGGTGTCATGGTCGTTTCACGGGCTTCGAGGCGAGGCTCAACTTGGGGTACAGTGTAAATACAGTATATAAGCGACAGGCGCACTGTATAGAAAAGGCGCCATTTAGGTAAGCACACCGCCTAGTTAATTATTCTTCTTATATGGAATAGTTATGCATGATTTGTTAATTGAAACATATATATATGCAACTATCTAGGTTGGGGCGTGAAGTCATAGGCAGCTTCCGTCGAATTCTCAGCAACCAATGAGGCGCCAACCTTCAACCCCATCAGTTGTCTTCAACCGCCCGGCAACGGCAATGTCCTGGCCCACGACTTTTTTACTTCGACCTCGGGAGGGGTATTCGTTTTTATACAGCTGCTCAATACTTCGAGAGTAGCCTCTGACACGCGGTCGCCGGCTCCAGTCAGTCCGTAATGCAGAGTAACAATGGTGTCCTCGCGGTTCCTTTCCGCAAAGGAACCCAACTGTCGCTCTCCTCCGCCATAAAACAGTATATATCGACCAAATATGATCAACACCCGGACATGTTTCGCCAGGATCTCGATGTCATCGACGCCCTGAGAAAAGATGCCGTCAACGTGCACGAGCCTCACCCGAGTGGGATCAGGAAACTGCAGGCTTATGCCGCCCAGCTGGTCTGGATAAGTGGCAAGTTTCCCATAGATGTGTGTCCAAGACTTCCACTGGCACATTAGGAGAGGGCTGACAGTGTTATCCCCCGCAACAGATAGGCGCCGACTTCACCTGGTACCCGTCGTTAGGGTACGACGTTGAACAACCTGTTGTCCACAATAACCTCCAATTCGAGCGGGCCAATATTATATTCAATCTAGCCGCTCTCTACTCGCAGCTCGCCGTCGGAAGTAACCGCGCCGACACAGATGGCCTGAAGGCTGCAGCCAGTTACTTTAACCAAGCTGCTGGCGTCTTCACGCATCTCAAAAATGAGATAATACCCGAGCTTAGGACTACGCCCCCGGATGACATGGACCAGCAGTCACTTGAAGCACTCATACAGCTACAGCTTGCCCAATCTCAGGAATGCTTCTGGCTTAAGGCGGTTATGGACCGCTACAAGGATGCTTCCATAGCCAAGTTGGCAGCGAAGGTTTCCGATCTCTACAATCTTGCAGGCGAGGCAGCCATGCGCTCCGAAGCCATCAGCAGCAGCAGCATTCATCATATGAGCGCAAAACACCACCATTTTGCGGCAGCCGCCCAATACCGAGCCGCGTGTGAGTGCTTAGAAAAGCGGAAATACGGCGAGGAGGTTGCGAGGCTCCGAGACGCAGCTGCTTGTGTTGGAGAAGGCTTGAAAGAGAGCAGAGGCGGCTACCTGAGTAAAATAATCGTCGAAGACCTAAATAGCCTCAAGAAGCGAGTGGAGGACGATCTGAAACGAGCCGAGCGCGATAACGACGTAATATATCTAAGTATATATATCTTCGCCCATGGTTTCTAAAGGTTGACATCGCCGACTAACGTGCCTGTAGACCCCGTCACACCAAAATCCGAGCTCAAGATCCTCGATAGAGCCACAATGGCCTGTGTTCGAATCCCACCGCAGGTTGCCACGCCATTGGAGTACATCGGCTCTAAAGGTGAATTCGGCCCAGCGCTCTTCACGAAACTGGTCCCATATTCTGTACATCTTGCAATTTCTATCTATGAGGAGCGAAGAGATCGGATGGTGAATCAAAATATTATAGCCGAGTTGGAGACTCTGAACGAAAGGATTCATGAGATGCTCTCGTCACTGAATCTTCCAGGCTCAATACAAGCGTTTGAAAAACCTCTGGGATTACCGGGCACGCTAGTTCAACACGCAGAGGAACTCCGGCAAGCAGATGCAAGAAATCGTTTACAGAGAAGCTTCGCGGATATCGATAAGTTACGTGCTGCCGATATGGCCGTATTTGAGGAAGGCAAGGAACTTCTTCGGGAAGAAGAGGAGGAAGATAACGCGCTACGCGCGAGGTTCGGAACGGATCGATGGATTCGCCCAGAGAGCCGGAACGAGCCGAGCCAAGGCCTCAAATTATGGGGCCAAGTAGTTGAAGCTGAAAGCTGGTTCGCAAATAGTGCAAGCAGTGATGGAGTCGTGAGAGAAAAGTTTCACAGTATCGAGCCGACCTTGGCAATCCTGGTCGGACCAGATCGCGGTATTATGGACTATGTACCTTCTTCGCGACGTACCGAGATCCCCGAGACCTTGAAACCAGGCATCGGGCGACTGCGCGGCGTCTGCAATGATGTTACGCGCCTCGAAAGCCGCCGCCGTCGAAAAGCCGAAGCCCTCCGCGAGAAGGCTCGCGGCGATGACATAAAGTCGGATATTCTAGCTGAAGCAGCGCGATTAGAGCGTAACCAGACAGTAGCCACCGCCATCGTACCAGCACATTTCGAGAGTTTCTTTGAGAAACGACTGGACTTACTATATGAACCAGAGCTGGAGATGGTACAGAAGGAGGGCGCTGAACAAGAAAGGCTGTTATCAGATCTCATTCGAGCAAACCGCGAGTTCGAGAGCCAAAAGAAATTAGCCGGTGATAAAGGCAATCGTGAAAGAGAACAAGCTCTCCAGAAACTCGAAAACGCCTACTATAAATACAAGGAACTCACCAGTAACGCCGACGTTGGCAGGAAATTTTATAACGACCTCAGTCGTATCGTTGGGAACTTCCGGGACAGTGCTAGGACATTTGTGACAGAACGAAGACGTGAAGCGAGCATGCTTAAAGATGATCTCGACATGCCGCCGCTCAGCAACCTGTCTCTTAATCAACAGATACAACCGCAGCCACTCGCGTCCAGTGGTGCCCGGAACGATGTCAATCATTATTCGTCCCAGTCACAAGCTCAAATAGAGAACATATACCATGGAGGCCAACCAGTCGCGCAGCAAGTCCACAGCCCGCCAGAGGCTCATGTTCAGTCATTTGCCCCGGCGGGTGAAACTGTAGCGCCGCAGCCACATCAACTGCGGGCGAACCCCGTACGGCATGTATGGAATCAAGAGATGCCACTCAAATTCTCCAACTCTAGCAGTTCTCCCGCAGTCAATCCAGTGCCACCTCATGGTAACAAACCGCCCAGTGGAACCTGGGATCCAAATAGCGGAATTCGATTCGGCTAGGAGTCGAATACGTCACGTCGTTATCAGAGAGGCGCTTAATACGCACCACCTACCACGGCATTCGCTCGCCAGAGGCGCAGCCTAAGAAAGTTGAGGTCTAAAAGCACCAGGAGGACTTTTGGATTGGAACAGTTTGAAAACATATAATACTATAAGGGCTGTCGATGTTACGACCTTTAACGAGCTACGCGGGTATGAACCCTTTTTGGCAGCGGCAAAGTAGATGATAACGTCGTTAATAAACCAAGTGCGGTGTACTCTAGGTACCTATTCTATTCATACATATATCAGGGTTCATACCTGGCCTTTACATTGGTAGCCTTTGCTTACCTTACTTTTGCCCACTCTTCCTCATCAATCAAGTGCCTTGTCACAATGGCTACTTCATTAAAGCGAGTTAATGTCGGAGTGGTTCCGAATGCATGTGCTATAGCCCCTAGGACGATTGTCTCAAAGCAACCATTCAGTGTTCATAACGAGAACAAGCATTTTGTTTCGCCAATTTAAACAAGGGCCATTGTTCTAATTGTTTCCAAGGAATATATAAATAAAGGTCTGCATTTCCGTCGCATTTTTTATTTGAGCTAGTCAAAGCAAACACTGCAGAGTCGGTAACTGTATAAATCAACACAATTTTTCCATCTAACCAACGAGCAAAAAATCAATTACAATCATGTCATCCCCAAGCAACAAGTCAGCGATGGCTCCCCTTTTTACCCGGGAGATGTTCAACAAGATCGAAGCCGATCTAGCCAAACAAGAGAGGTACATCGAGATTCAGACTATAGGCGGTAAAACCATACAGCGGAAGACGCAATTTCCCCTCACCGCGCCCGGGGACGTGATCCCCGGCGTGGAGCAGGTGCGCGACACCCTCTACTTCAACGGCGAGCGGCTTTTCCGTCGGCTCGAGGCGCAGGGCCTGGCGGATTCCTTCGTGGCCGTTTTCAACGGCCCCTTGCTGTTCAGCGAGCCGAATTACACCGTGGAGGAGACGCGGCAGTCCCTGGCAACGGTGATCCAGACGTTCGAGGCGAGCGCGGAGGCGAAGGCGATAAATAACCTGGTCAAGATGCATCTGTGCGGCAGTGCTGTGGACAAGGTGGTCTTGTTCGGGGCCGGTTTCATCGGGCACGCGCACCAGGGCCTGTATGATTCGCTCTACGAGCACGCCGCGGCGCTGGTCGTGGCGAAGGCGGCGCGGGAGGTGAGTTCGTCGCCGGACGTGCGGCTGCTTGCGCAGGACCCGCTGTATACTAACGTCTGCAAGACAGTGCTCGGGGAGTTCGGCGTAGAGGTCGTGGACGGGTTCGGCGCCAAGGCATTCGCGCTTGTCGACGACCGCTCCATCGTTATCTCCCACCACAGTAACTACCCGTTCCGCGAGATCATCGCGGACCTTGCTCGGCCTGCGCTCATCTGCATGCTGGCGGAGGAGGAGAGCGAGGATGATAGCAGCGGGCTCCTGGCGGATGTCACCTCGGTGCGCTCGCGGAAGATGCTGGAGGAGTATCATGTTGCCCCCCTGGAGATCCTTGAGCCGAAGGGATTCTATGATAATACATGGTATATCAGGACTCAGGTTGAGAACCATGAGTAGACCGCGGGAAAAAAGCCCTTTTCCTTTTCCCCTAACAGGAAAAAGGGGAGGGAGAACTGCGGCTGCTCTTTAGGATCAGCGCTGGGGTTCTAGTTCCTGTCGAAACTTTCCACCGCACGGTAATTAGCACCATAGAGAATTCCCAGCTCCATCTTACCGACTAGATACTATCGCAGGATACCCGAAGCACACGGGCAGTAACCGACCTAGCTATATAACCCAAATAAGATACATTAGCATCTATGCCATGCCAAGTGGGACCCCACGTTCAGAACAAGTGACTTTTGAAATGAGATGAAGCAGTAGATAAATAAGTACGAGTCTTAATCAAATAAAATTCATTTACCAAGCAAAAAAAAAAATAGCCAAAGGAGGAAACACATTGTGCTGGTGGGGAAGCTTTTCATTGAGTGATCTACCGGAACGCCAAGTATGACTCGTGAACGAAATGTGAGAAAAAAGAAAGAAAACGTTCCCCGAGGTCTCTCTTTCCTATGGTTAGAGATACTTAGATAAAGTTCATACAGCAAAGGAAACGGTCAGAGAAGTAAGCATACCCCAACGGGAGAACGTATGTTGAACGATTTACAGATACTACGGGTGACTCTATACGACTTGCGAATGAAAGGTGAGAGAACGCTTTCCCTACGATCTCTCTTATAGTGAGATAATTAGATAAATTAATACAATTTCACATTGTTCAATAATCAAAACAAGCCTGGTCAGTGTTCTCAGAGCCATGTATTGCTGCGGACGAATGATCCGAATTCCGCCAGTTCACAGACTGCGGAAAACAGAACGTATCTACCTAATCTGAGTTGCTAGCAAATCAATTGCATCAAGCAGTTCTCTGCAAGGTGTTTCGTAGAGTGATCATCTCATCTCATCTCATCTCATCTCATCCCGTCTTATCCCTCGGATATAACAATGCGCAGCAGGTATTCCGTCGTTAAGGAGCGTGTCCCCTTTTCATTAGTTCCCAAATTGAAAGCAAAGGTGATGAAACTATGGGGGGGGAAACGCAATATGTACAATCATGAATAGAACGAGCGAAGAAGCCACATTCATCCAGCATTCAGGTGACTTCTTGACGCAACTGCGGAGTAATGCACAGCACCAAGCCCGCAATCGAAATTTACCACAAGCGGCGTCCACCGTAGCCGTCGCGACGAGCCCGGGCCCGAAGCCGGCTCATGTTAAGATTATTACCGACCCCGGGTTGGCATGTGGTTCCTGCTGCCATGGCTTGTACGGGGCTCCATCGGCCGGACGCGCAGCGCTGAAAGCTTTTGCCGTCAATACAATTCCAAGCACCTTCAGGACTGCAGGCACCAGACATTCCTCCAGTTGCGCCACCTGTCGGGGCCGGACGCGGGGTGCTGGCGGTCGGAGTAGCCGCAGGCGCGGAAGACGATGGAGGAGCCGACGTCGCCTTAGTGGTGTTCGTTGAAGTGGCAGTACCGCTGCTAGATAGGAGGTAGACTCCACCGGTTGGAGTACTAGAGAAAAGGGGGTTTGTTAGTTTGGACTTGGTGATAGGAATAACAGTCAGGGCCTCGCTGGTGGGCTGGGATAGATTCGTGGCAGACGAATTGCTCTTGACCATGGTGACCATGGTCACAGGAGCCATCGTTGTAGAATTAGAAAAAGAGAGTTTCTGCGACGGTGTAGGGTAAGTCCTGGAGGAAGGTACGTACATTGCAGTTGTAGAAGACACGACTGGGTCTCGTGCTGAGGCAGAAGAAGAGCTGAGGGTTGAGCTACCGCTCGAGCTGGCGCTGACGCTGGAACTGGCACTAGAGACAGAGGTGGCACTGGAGCTGGGGCTACTGCTAGAGTTCACACTGGAGCTGGCGCTTGAGCTGGAGCTGGAGCCAGAACCAGAATTCGAGCCAGAACCGCCGGTGGGTGCGCTCTTACCCGTTGCGCATAGGATAGCAGGACCGGGGTTGGAGGCGTTGGTCTCGACATCCGGGCCGGGCTCGGGGAATACCGTATCGACACCTTCCTTGGTGCAGTACTTGTCGTCACCACCGAGGTTAGCCTTGAAGACCTGCGGGCGATCGGCGAAGGCGACGGTACGCTTTTCATTGGTTTCAATAGCGCGCTTTCCGCCCCCAGTCTTGATATTGACGATGGCACACGACATGTAAAACTCGCGGTTGCCGGTCTTGTTCACCCAAGTCCACGCGAAAACGACATCGTTGCCCTCAGGGGCGTCCGAGGGAATGGTGAAGCCGAAGGTGCCGCCACTTGAAGTCGGGCAGCTTCCGATGAAGGACTTGATAACGGTAAAGGTGGCTCCCTTGTCGTAGGAAAGCGACAGTTGGCACGATCCACCGTTGTGAGACGCGCCACCTTCAACAGTAAAGGTGGCGGACTGACCAGGAGAGTAGGTAGCGACAGGCGTGCCGTCAGGGGTGCCGATGAACTTGAGATAGCCCTTGCACGGGTACTGGGCGCCGCTGATGGGCGAGGTGAGCGAGTAGTCCTTATGCGCTTCCTGGGTGTACGGGTTGTTTTTGTAGGCCAGGGGAGCTGGGTCCTTCAGGTTCATGTGAGCCATGGCTGAACCGGCAGCCAAGATGGCCACGATGGCTGTTTTGAATTGCATGTTGGGCGAGATGCGATATGGCGCAGACCGTAAGGTGGGTTCGATGACAGAAGGAAGACTTGATCAGGAGGAGGCGTTGGCTCGAATAAGAACCAACTTTATATTCGCAATCAAAGATGGGTCCTTGTGACGAAGTCTTGTGAAAAAACGTGGTTGGGTCGGGAACAAAGCAGTGTGATCTCTCAAAGCAACAATTCCACAATACGACTGTCACAATCCACAAAGTGGCGGGGGAACGAACGAAAGAAAGAATGAAAGAAAGAGTGAGTGGGTGGGTGGGTGGGTGAATGGTTGAATGAGTGAATAGGATGTTACTTAGGGAACTTTCGCGTAGAGTGAAATTAAAAGGTAGGAAGGATTACAACAGAGGGTAGAAGGGAGGGGCACGAGAGACGAGACAGGGCAGAAGGGAGAATGTAAGGGTCTGAGGCCGTTGCGGTGGTTACGGGTACCTATCTTACATGTGGGAATGGGAATGGACGGGGCTGGCGATGCCGTTGAATGATTCAAGGGCTACATTCTGTACCTACGCCATTCATTGTTCATTGTTCACTTTCACTGTTTATTGTTGGTTGCTCGCTAGATACTCCAAGTAGAGAGAGAACAAGCAGACGGAAAAGACAAGGAGGGCTTCATGATGAATTGTCGCCGGGTTTAAGAAGGTATGCTTATGAGTTTATTCAGGAGCTCTCATTTAGTGCCGGGTCATGGCAATCTATAGTTAGATGGGATGTATGTGACGATCCATGCCATTGCAGCCGGAACGGCGCGGATAGCGAGGGGCCGGGGATGATGTCGTCGAGAGCAGAGGGTGTCTGAGCCACGAGTTGTTTGAGGTCACGGAGGTCAGTCGCCAGTTATTAGAGACGTCCCAGACAGAAACGAGCGTGGCGGTTGGTTGGTACCTGCGTCCGTCGCTCCTGAGGCTCGCTCGCTGTTTCGAGGTGGAAAATTCCCCACCAATAACGCCGATGCCCCGCTTTTCTGACGTACCTTAGGTGCGGCTACGTTCATCAGCCACAAGCTTGGCCCGTACCTGCCCCGTGCCCACACATCCATTTGGTACCGGTACTTTATGTACATGTCCGGAGTACGTCCGTACTGCCTAACTACATAACATTATACACGTCAACTGCCATGGAGGTACCTAACCTACCTGCCTTATGTACTAAAGCAAATACATGGGCATTCATTCGCGGGGCAGTCGCGCCAACGGTATGGCATAGGAAAGGAAAGAGCATCTTGTCAACTTAGCATCTCCTTGATAACAGGCCTCGGGCCTACGCGAGCCACGCTAACCCCATATCGGATGAGCTTAATGTGCCTCGGATGCGGGGGAAGCTGTTGGCGGGACCTGCACTAGCCATGTCACTAGCCACCCCACTTGTTCTCGATGTTCGATTCCGTACGGAATACAGTCTGTAATGAATATATGAATATGGGCGTAAAGACATCTCAATTCAATACGATAAGACAAGAAAAAAGAAAAAGAAAACCGTCATCAGACGGGAAAGAAACGCTTTGTTTACTTTATAGCTTACTTCGATTCACCCATGGATTAGTCAAGCCAGGGACAGCCGTTTGTGATGTCTTGAGGGGCGTGCAGTCAAAGCTCGAGGTAAACTCGTGTTCTTTGAACGCCTCCGCTGCGAATCGAACCCGTCCTTCGAGGGACAGTATGGGACAGTATGGTTAGGTAGCGGCGCCTTGAGGCTTTACTTACCACTACACCATTAAGCTTGTAAGGACATCGTAGTGTTGGCATTTATATGTTTGCTACCACTGCCCGGTAGCCTCAACCCTGCTCACGTAACCAAGCAAGTGTACATGGCATGGATGTGTACCACTCATAAACGAAGGTGTCCTGGTCACAGGCGCGCAGACAAAACCATGTACTTGAGGTACACATGAGTAATACTTATAGTGGTTGTGTACCGATGATGTGCCATGTGCGCATGTGGCTAGGACATACTCCAGTTCCTGCATTCGTGAGACCGCCCATGTCATCAGGCACGGACGTAGTGTGGATATCATCAAGGGGTGAGCCGCGACTGTGATTGTGCATCACCCTGGAATTGCCCATCCACAGGCAACCTGCTATGATACAATACGTCACATACTTGAATACGGTATCTGTTAAATCTCCAAATCCGGAGGCAGCTATGAGTATTAGATAGATACTATGACTCCTACATGTAGCATCTTGGCTGGAAGGGCTGCAAGAAGAGGTTTGTTTCAGCCTCGGATCCTAACCGTCTAATTAGCATGTCTAGGTAGCTCACGCAGTCGGGTGTTAGTGAGTCGATGGAGTGAAACACGCGGACAAGATATTGGACATTTGAAGCATCCCTATGCCCACGACTGCTTTCTTTCTGTGTCGAGAGCTACTACCCCCTTCTCTTGCTGTGGTTATTATGTGGACACGGCCCTGAACCTTTCAACGGCAAAATATCCTCGATAGAAAAGCGTATTACGCTAGTGACCTTACGTCAAGTCGAGAAGCGACTCAGCTGTCCTATCGACACTCTACCTGGTCACATCCCCTGACCTATGGCAGCGTCGATTTCGCGCGTCAAGGGCCATGATTTGATCGATCACACACTAATACCCACGAAGTGAACTTGCACGCAATACGGGGGGAGCACAATACCGGGGGGGGGGGGGGGGGGGGCCAAAAAAAAGTGACAAAAAGCGCGTTTTTTGTGTTGCGGGCAAGGCCGCGGGAAAAAAGAGCAAACTGTCCTTGTGGGTCGGCGATTTTAACCCCA